>CAXARO010001368.1:0-13429 GCA_963971305.1 Arcuatula senhousia
TTTTGTTTATATTTCAAATTCTAATTTCAAATAAATTCATTAGAAAAATCTGTATTCCATATTCATCTATATGTCAGGCTTATCATCTCCTTAAACTATGCTTTTCATTCTTTATTTAAACAGGTATCTATCAAACAATAAGCTTTCGGTGATAGATGGAGGGGTATTCAACAACGTAACAGCCCTCCAAGAATTGTAAGATTTTGTCTTTGCTAAGAATTTAAAATCACATTTAGTGCTTTTAAGATTAATACCGATTCTAAGGTCTATTTCTATTTCAGCCTAACATGATAAAAAATGCCGCGGCAAAAAATGATTTGGATTGTTCAAATTGTGTGATGTACTGCGAGTGAGTAAGGTTGTGTTTTTAACCGTAGTAATGGCCCAGCTTATTTAAAAAGAAAAAGCTTAATATTTGGTAAAAGTATATATTTAAATTTGGTAGAAGCCTAATCATAAGAAAATTAGTATTAGCTAAGGAAAAAACTTGAAAATTCCAAAATCGTGGCCATTGTCGCCAGAAGGAATATTATATTCCTTTAATCTGAAAATAATTGTGATTTTAGATATTGTTGCCTTACAAAGATAATAAAATTATAAAATTTTTAGGGTGATTTTAGCAAAAAAGTACGGCAGGAAGTGTATTCATAAAATGAACGGCATGTTAACCAAGCTGGTTGTAGTAAAAATGTTTTATGATGATGAAATTTTGTACAAAATGTAGTTACACTAATTGTCCCCCGCTGCAACGCGGAGCGGGGACATAGAAGCCCGTGCGTGCGTGCATCCGTCTGTCTGTCATACTTTTTTTTCGTAACAGATTTCTCAGTTACTATTCATCCTAGACTTTTGTTATTTAGTATGCAGCTTCAAGTAGGGTTCTCATATGGTGGGATGTGTTTTCAGGTCTGTTGCTCTCCAACTTCCTGATAAACGAGCAGAATTAAAAAGAAATTTAGGGTCAAAAATGATAAAAATTCGTAACAGATTTCTCAGCTACTGTTAATCCTAGGCATTTGATATTTGGTATGCGGCTTCAGGTGAGGGTCTCATATGATGGGATTCGTTTTAAGGTGTGTCACTTACCAACTTCCTGTATAGAGAGCGGAATTTTTTACACTCGGCGGGGGACTCAGGAATTCTGTTCTTGTTAGATTTTAGACGGATATTGTCTACGAAATTTTATTTTTTCACTGACAATAGAAAGGCCAACAGACAACTTGTTTGTCTAATTTTAATCATATAAACAACAAAAATACGGCTATGGTACCAAATTAATCTAAAAATCGAAAAACTATAATCACAAAATCATATATGAAAAGCTTTACAAAAATTCATATTCATGAGCTTAATCCCGCCTTAAGCATGCGCACTGTTTTTTAATTCTATTTATAAACTTTGCTCGTTCAAAATTGCAGCCTGTATCTCGAGGTTGTAACCTGAAAATAGTCACTGCGACGAAGTCACAAAACAAAGAAAATGACATTTATGAATAGTATATAATACATGAAGATGATTTAGATAGTTTACATTGAATTTGTTCAATGTGTCACCAATTTAAGTCTTTAGGAACAAAACATCCAAGATCCCGATCGATGACCGTATTAAATACACAAAAAATATATCTGTCGTCACGAATGCAAACAAATATTAAATCAACATGATCGAATACATTGGAGTAAAATAAACCAAGTTTAAGGCAAATTTGTAACACATTGATATTTAAAGTTTTGTCTAAATGACATTAAAAAATGAGGACGACAAAAACGTGACTTTGGTAGACATTGTGACTTTTATTTATATTGAAAATGGAAATATAAATCCAAAATCATGTCTTTGTTAAAGATGTACTGAGCTTACCGTTCGAAGGACTATTACGGCAATAACTGCAGTGACACTGTCTGTCCTCATGTATTTGTTCCCTTAGCTAAAGGGGTGTCAATTGTATGTTCCAAATTTATTCATGGTTGACTAGACATGAGCCACTCTCACCCTAAGTTAAGCATCGACCACTTACAACTCTTCCCCACTTTCTTCTGCCCTTTAAAAGTTGTCAAAGCTGTTCCATGTAAGGCAATTCTCCATCACGTCTCTATTTAGTACTCTCTTCCATGACAATCTGGGTCTTTTTTTAGTTTTCCTTGTAGTGTTCATTTTAGAGCAGAATATGTTTTTTTCTCGGCTGCTACGAAAAATGACAGATACCTTTTCCTTTCCTACAAAAGAATGAATCTGGGGTCAAGTTAAAACGATATAAAGACAACACTCTCTGGCGGTGGCGGCGTCAAAAACTTTAAGACGTTGGTGGAAAATGAATTACTTGAAAAGCTTAATAGTTAGGTCTGATATTTGGTATACAGACAGTTTAGGTTATGGGGTACGCATATATTAGCATGCCGTGTTAACTTGACCCCAGATTCATTCTTTTGTGGAAGAGGTAGAGTTATCTATGGGGCACCCGAATGTCAAAAGTCAGAAGACAAATCCAGTAAACACCAACGAGAAGATGACAAAAAACAGACAACATATAAAACACAGAAATACAAAATTAATCTACTCTATGTCGATTCACAACTCAAACTCTAGTGGTGACTAGGGTGAAATCAGGTGCTCCGGAAGAGTGAGCATTTCCTGCTTTATATAGCACACCTGTCGCGTTGCCAATATTTAATACAGTTCGTCAAATTCAGTATAGCAAGACCAACGAAAACCCTATGAAAATTTAACATCTGCACATTCAACATCTGCACTTATATGAGAGATCAAAATGCCGTATTTGTCTATAGCTGATGTTGTCTTCCGTGTCATTTCTTGGGCGAAGACTGCAACCAAGAAGCAACATAACCCTATGTTAGCATTCGTTAGTGTCAGAAATTTGACGATTGGAAATGTCTTTTTTTTCAGTATGTAAATGTTTTTTTTAAACTTGTGCAAAATGCATTACTTTAAAAGTATGATAGCTTAATTAACAGATAGTTAAGGTTATAATCAACATGCCGTGCGTCACTGACCAAATTTTATCATTTCGTTGACTTTATGAAATTGCGTCTTTTGTCTGGCTGTAAACTTATTAAAACTTAAAAATAATGTACTTGAAAATCCTGATAGCTAGGCATCTGGTATTTTGGATATCTATAAAATAGATTAAGGTATATGCGTCTGTTCTAATGTCAGCTGACCTTGACTCGTTTTACTCAATGACTGTAATTAGCGACTTTTATGTTCAGTCTTTCACAAGCCTACCTATGTTTTGATTCAAATGCTGCTGATGAGAGGTTACTCCTAGAAAAATCTATATATAGCATAACCAAATTGACCGTTCGTTTTTCCTTGAAGCTGTCGTGTAATTTCGTATAGCGTCATAATAGTATGTCCTATTATTAGTTTAGCAATTCTTGCGAAGTAGCATTTATTTTTGCTTTTTCACACTTCTCTTAAATGTGAACGTTGAGCCTTGTCCGACTAAAACTTTATTTTCTTCATACAGAATATGAACATATTTCCTATTATCATTCAGTTTTGTTTTGGTGCATATGTATTGCTGTTCATGATAATTTGGGTTATAAATAGCATTAAATTGAAAACGATTTGTTGTTTTATGTTTCTCGTCAAATAAGCAGAAATATCTCTCCTTTAGAGTTGAGTAATCGTTCTTGATGAAATAGCTTTCGATTATTTGTATACTTATTAGTTAAAAAAAGAGTTATGGTGTAACTTGCATTACAAACTTACTATGAAATAACTCAAGTTAAGGAAATTGGACTAACAGCATATTCTCTAAGACCCCCTTCTGTTTATTTGATATGTCATGATTGAAACCATACAGATTTATAATCCAAATATTTTTTTTCAGGGAATTAAATAACAATCTTATTCAGAATATAGAAAATGGAGCATTGCAAAATATACCACTACTTCGAAATTTGTGAGTAATTTTGTATTTTGTTCAACATATGAAACAGTAAGGATTTCAAATCCCTAAAGTGGCAGCGTTGTTTCGTTGATTATTTAATAAAGAAATAACCATATGACCTATTGTATTTTAGGCAAAAATGAAAATAAAAATACATTTAGTCATAAGTCTTGAAGAAAAAAATAAGTAAAAATGAATATTTGTGGATGCAATCACTATTTTTTACACCTGACACTCTGAAACATATCGTTTATGTTTCTCCTTTTTGGTTTATTTTTTTTTGCAATGTTAATTTTAAAGAGCTCTACAATGAAAGCACGTATAAAACTAAGGAACTGGAAAATATCAGATTTCCTAGATGAAAAGATAAAACAACACAAAAACACACCAGGGAAATTTGAGACCACAGTCATAAGAATATCCTTAATAAAGTGCTTTCTTCATCCTATGTGCTTTTTTTATTGATTCCAAACATGTATCTTTACCTAAATGACTTGTCTGCTTAATTGATATGTGATGTAAAATATCATTCAAATTTATATTCAACTACATGTAATTTTATTTTTGTTTCAGGTATTTAGATAACAATTTGATTGAGAATATACAAAATGGTGCATTTCAAAATGTACCACTACTTCGATATTTGTGAGTTACTTTTGTATTCTGTTCAACATATGAAACATTAATGCTTCAAAATCCCTTAAATGACAACTTTTTTTATTGATAAAGACATAAGCACATGATCTATTGTATTTTAGATTTAAAGAAATAGATTTACATTTAGTCATTAGTCTTTATGGAAAAACTAAGTAAAAAATCTGTTGAAAAAACACAGAAAACACCAGGGAAATTAAACACCACAGCCATAATTATATGTATACGAGCGCTTTTGTTCATTCTTTGTATTTTTGTCATGATTTATAACAAGTATCTTTATCACAATTAATTGTCTGTTATCAAGATCGGACCATTTGACATTCTTTTCTTTACTTTTTTTTTTGTTTCCTTATATACAACTGTTAAAAGATAACAGTTATTAACTAATAGGTAGAATATTCTTACTTTTTTTTTTAAGATTTTTTAAAAATTATTAAGCATTTCTAGGTGAAATATTATAACTTTGTCATCATGTCTTTAAAACAAAATGTAAAATAGTTCTTTTATAGTGTTCACAAGTTCCAATATTACAGATAGAGTGAATCATAAACACAAAAACCAACTGTTGTTAAACAAGTAATACTGTGAGCGAGCTCATAAAAAGATACCCCCGCTTCATATTGGACTCAAATCTCAAGTCCAGTCATCTCCCCTCAATGATAACGAAGATCGATACAAATTCTTCATGCACATCTACAGATGATGTACTTCTTTCATAAAAAGTTTCATCAAAATCCATCAAGCAGTTGAGGGGGAATTGCGCTTACGGGGTCTCCCATTGAATAATGTATTTAAAAAGTCTAGGTCCAATTATCTCCCCTGAATGATGTCAGAGTGCGATGAAAATTCTTCATGCACATCTACATATGATGTACTTCCTTTATTTGAAGTATCATCAGAATCCTTCAAGCGTTTTAGGAGGAGTTGCGCTTACGGGGTCTCCCATTGAATAATGCATTTAAAAAGTATAAGTCCAATTATCTCCCCTAAATGATGTCTGAGTGCAATGAAAAATCTTCATGCACATCTTCATATGATTTACTTCCTTCATACTAAGTTTCAGCAAAATCCTTCAAGCGGTTTAGGACGAGAAGAGCTTACAAGTCATGTGGACAGACGGACGGACAGATGGACAGACAGACAGTGTGTTTCCTATATTCCCCCAAACTTTATTTGCGGGGGGTATAATAAAATCTGGTCCGATCACAGGTCTAAGCTTTTTTAGTTAAAATCCATTGAGGAGCAGATAAAACCTGACGTTGGGTCAGGGTGCTTTAGCAAACATAGCGGTTATGTTGTGTTGGTAGAAGAAAAGTTAGCATTAAGGAATTGTGTAGCTCATTGAGATCTTCATAAATAATTTCAGGGTGAAAATTGTCAGATCAACCGTTTAAGAGTCATTCCCCTTTAACTGATTTCTATTAAATTTAACTGATTTTTAAAATTCTTCTTCTCTGATACTGCTAAAGGGATTGCTCTGACACTTTGTACACTTGATATTTAGGTTGTCTTCTACCAAATTAATGCATGCCGACCAGCCAACATGGCCCCCATTGCTTAATATAGAACAGAGGGTTAGACCATAGTTTTTATCTTATAGCTAAAAAAGTATGAGATACATTCGGTATGATAATTATAATAATGTTAATTCACTATATCAAAATAATGGCCAGGGTTGAAGACAGAGTGCACGACCCGATGGTTGTAATATAAATGGTGTAAAGACAGTGTACAATATTGTCACTAAATATAACGTTGCATCGGCTGCAAATAATATTTAAATGACTGAAAAGCATGTTGAAACGACCGAGAATTATATTCAAATTTGAAACGACTGAGTATATAATGTCAAAACGACTGAGGAATTTTGTAACGACTGAGTATAATGTTTTATCAATGAAATTTAATTATCTCAACTGATTTTCACCAAAAACGTTTCTTTTTTTAGTGGTTGAAATTTAAGAGCTTAAATATTGGGTGAAAATTTTAATTTTTCATTCCAAGGTTAAATGGTGGCTTTTCAATTTCAGGCTCAGAAACGGGAGTCCCTAAATCTTCAGATTTTTATTCCAAAATCATTTGCATAATCCACTCGACTTTATGTGAATTTTAATCTCGATAAGTGTATTTTTACGATTTTCTGATTAGGAACACTTTGGATACAATTGATTTTTTTATAGACATGCATAGTTTCTTTTTCCATAAGTTTATAAAGCAAATATTCTGAAATCCTTTATCTATAAACCGGCAACCATTAAAACGTTGTTGAATTAAGAAAACAACATAGTAGGTTTTAGCATGTCAAGGCTAAACACAAATATTTTTAGTGATCTTTTTTTCCGATGCGACATATTTTACATTTGAATTCACTAAATTATGAATCTGCTTTTAGATTGAAGTGCAATTGTTTTTTCTTCGTAGTGACATTGTTCCTCGCATCCCGCCTCGCATACATGGGTTCGGTAGATTATTTTTCAAGCTTAAAATATAAATTCATATGGATTTGCCTTCGTCACAATCTAATCTAGAAACAATCAAAATGTTATTAGATATATGTGTATTGATATTCAAATCTTGATATCTAAAAATTAATATTTTCGTTTTAAACAGGTATCTGAACAACAATGACCTATCATTAATAAAGAAAGGAACATTTTCAAATCTTCCTTTGCTATGGGGGTTGTAAGTTTTTTTAACCTTTATTTAATTTTAACTATGCCTGATTAGATCATTATTACCATATTTTATGGCGCGCCAAACCTCCCTCTTCCATTGCGATCTTAGGGACACACAGCACGGTTGTGCAAACACAAAGGTGATTATAATATGATCTTTTCAGTACAAAAATCAGCAAAACACTAATTAAGAAAATCACAAACCAATACGTTCAACCTACATGTAATTTTGAAATTTTAAACCAGTGGCTGATAACGAAGATAGAACTTTTTAGGGACCGTATGAGACTTGTAACCTTGGTCTAACAGTCGGTCACGGAGACAGCAGTGAAATATAAAAATATTAGAGAAAAAATGTACAAGCTCTAAGGTATCGAATAAGTTGTGAAATATTTACACCGTAAGCAGGTGAAATAGTTATGTTGCTTTTTCAAGGTAAGGGAAATTATTTTTTTTTTAAATTAAAGTCGTCCCTTTTATCGTATTTTATGTACTGAGATAACCATTCTGGCTTGAAGATAGCAGTAGTTAACTTTGTATGGGCAATTCAATTGAAATGGTGAATTAAGCCTGGTTTATGGCACAAAACCTCCGATCCTTTTTAGACTTGCAACAAATAATCGAAATGATTGCATCATGTTTTTTTAAATTTCTTTGTACTTTTGTCTACGGATGTGAACAACAACTACATGTAGATCATGTCTAAACCTGATCGAATTATAATTGTTCTGCCTTTTTTGCAAACATCACTATCTATGTTTATTTTTTAGAAGTCTTAAAAATAATGAAATTGCCATGATAGAACCAGACGCATTTGGAGACTTACCGGCCTTATATTATATGTAAGATTTTACGTTCAGTAAAAGAATAGTGATTATCAGAAACATGTAGATCACCAGTCAAATATTACTTAATGTTTTGGGGCTGATTACTTTTACGTAATTTGTTAAACAAAATATAGCACATACCTAATTGTATGTGACAAGTCAAAAATTTAATTGAATTTATTATTTTTGTATCATTAAGATAAAATTAATTATTCTAACTCAAATGTTTAATTTGAACCGAAATTACAATATCATTGAATTTGATAATACATTTTGATATTTAATACTTATGTTATATTAGTTATTATTTTTTTTTAACCTGCCAAAATCACTCAGAGGTTTTTTGTTTGCTCGTCCTTCATTTTTCTCCGTCATTAAAAATGACTGCCCTCTAATATCAAGGTCGTTGAAAAGGGCGTCAAAGACCAATACACATGAGATACATTTAAACTATAGATGTATTTGACATGTTATTCTACATTTTCGATAAATGTTCAAATTCAACTTCTGTATTTAAAATCATTTATCGATAATATTTTATAAGATTAAAGTATTTGTTGTGTACATATTTTGACTCTGACAGTATAAAGGCTAAATTTATGGAAATGCAACAGAAAAAGTTAAATTTTCATTGAATTGTTTATCTGTTAAAAGATAAAAAATGAGACATGGAATAAGTGTATGTGACACAGCTCACATTACAAGTAACAATTAAAACAAATTACAATGATAAACCGTCAGCAGCCTTCAACGATGCCCAATGACGCCGCTCGCCGTTCTGCGATAAGCCCATGATCTAAATTGAATGCATATTATTCAAATCTAGTCCTGAAATAGTATCAGATAGACCCCCTTCTTAATCATGGAACAAAAAAATCAAAATGACAAGTACAAACAACAGCCAAGAACCACTGTTGTTTTTTTTGGGGGGGGAGGGGGGGTCGCTGAATTTTTTAAAGTTTCATTGGGCACACGCCTTTCAAGCCTCCTTTTAAATATTTGCCTTTTACAAATATAGTTAAATTTAACAGTTCAAAGAATATAAAAAAAATCATTTGCAGTAATGGTTTTACAAGGAAACAAATAAATAAAAAGAATTTCTTAAATATTACTAATTAATAAATCACTACTGCCACTTCTTTCAACTGACCATAGTAATGTTGTCTCAGACTATTGTTTTTAGAAAGTATTGAAAAATGTTTGAATCAATAAAATAGGCAACTCAAACCATCAGGTAACTAAAATAAAGCATAATCTTTATGTATATATTGTAGACATTTAGAGAACAATCCTCTTAAATGTGACTGCCAGATGTTACCATTTTATGATTGGGTATTCAACAGAACTTTCGTGACAGTGACCGCTACTTGCAACACATGTCCAAATATAAGGGACAAACCAAGGGAAGACTTTTGTCGATGCCAATGTGAACGTAAGTTTATCTTCTTCAGGGTGAAATGTATTTTATACATCTTTATTCGTTGTTGTACATTATATTTAAAATCATATTGAAATACTTTATCTGTGAAAAACAGTTTATTTTCTACCTTTCATTATCCTTAAAATGAGATTTAGGGGAAAAATGCATATTATGGTTCAGCAATATTACAAATAATTTATAATTCTTGATGCTTTAAATCTAAATCGTCTTTTCTATGACTATAAAAAGGAACATAAGGCCGTTTCAACATTTACTAAAATGAAATCTACTTAATTATTTTTAAATGGTTGCTTAGGGAAAAATGCGATAAAAAATATTCCCAAGATTCACGAAAAAGGTGTAAACCTCGTTTCGTATAAGGTCACTAAAGGTTTAGAAAATCAGAGCCAGAAGAGCGATTAAAATGAATGAATAGGATAGCCCTTCTACACATGTGATGACAGGTCATTTTACAAAACCTCTAACTTACTTGGACAACGTAGGTTGGCAGTGACACGTTTCATACATGTTTTGGATCACTGAGTTGACCGCAAAGTAGTTAACCAAATTGTCTGCCCTTCCTCTCTTTGTATCTATCCCCTTCCCCATATTTCGATAATGTCATGTCAATTTTTAACCAGTTTCATCTTCATCCTTACACAACTGGTATGGTGTAACTAGGCCTAAAACACCAACTCAACAGCTTAGAGATTAAAGTTGGCCCTAATAGTTCCTTTGTGTCCATTCGGTCACAAAATGCCTTTTATTTCGCTTGTCTTTTTCAAAATTATTTTAATTTCATACAAAGTCAAACCTAACTCTTAAAATTTGTTACAAATGCAACACCTACAGCATTTGAGGAAGCTTAATTGACCTAGCTACATTAAATGGCTTTGTGCCATCTAATAAAAGTTATAACTTATTCTAAAAAGTGCCTTACCACAAATAAAAGAATCAAGCTCAAAAGCAAAAGCAATGGTCGCCACATTATGTTTCCTCTTCTACAAAAGTCTCCCTTTGCCTGATTTAGAATTCCTATATAATTTTTGAGAAGTTATTTATTATTTTTACCAACAAAAATACGTCTTTTACACGCAACACAGATTTTTAATATAATACGTTACAGATACAACATGTTTCATAAGATGTTTTAAGTGAAGTAATAAGTGATAAATAACTTACTTTCGATCAATATTTTTAAGTTTGTAATCATTATATGGTTACATCCTTACATGTAAGGATGTTAAATAGACATAAATAATAAAAATTTCGGACTTTCATTTACATGTTGCACTCATTTTAAATTTCTGTTTATTCAAAGGACGCGTTATTTTGTTAAGCATATACACTTAACCAGTTCATTGGAAATTTTGAAGATAAACATTGGCGTACGATAATAACGCAGGCAACTTTAGTAAATATATAATAAGGCAAGGGAGAAATTGAAAATCTTAAAAAAAGATAAATTACAAACAACTTAATCGTAAAAAAAATATTAAATCCTATAATATAATGGACGAAGGTGCTGCGGAGAGTAGATAAGTTCATATTTTTAATACACACATGATGAAAGTAAGTTGCTAACTGCTACTTTAGTTAAGTCCTTATCCTGCAAAAATTGACAATACAAACTGTACAACAACATGTATAACAAAGACATTTTGACTGATCTAAACAAATGCACACATATTGACTTTCGGGAAATAAATAAGGATGTGATGACGCATAGGAGACTTTTATTCAGTCGAGCGAGAGTAATAGCATAACTTTTATCATAAAATTATTTGTTTCGACCTACCATATTTGCAAATTAAAATATATTCATGCTACAATTTGTAAAAATAAGATGTTTAAGTGCTTTTTATAGTAATGAAGTTGAGGATAGGGGACACAAGGCCAATCGGGGAGGATAATATTAAATGCCAATGAAAAATGGATTGAAAGGTTGGGACGGGTAAATTATCCTCCTGCAATGGGATCCTACGGGTCGTCTTTCTCTTATTGAGACGTGCAGAAGGTTTTTTTTTAAGTGCAATGAACGTGACATTTTCCCAACACGGTGCACTACTATGGTTTGCTACTTTTTACAGTTTACTTTTTACCTAGACCACGTAACTAAGTCTCGGAATGGTGCATAGTCAATTCCAGTTTGTTGTCAATATCTTTAATCGCGAAAATGAAATGCTTTTTTAGATAAATGGGAAAACGGAATCAATGGTGTGTAGTGTCCATGTGTTGATCTAATTCTAGGAAAGTATCCGTTTATGAGGGATGTCATTGTGTTCCACAAACAGCGAGAGTCTGAAACAGGCGTCCTCTTGATTATCAACCTCAAGTGTAGCAGACATTTTGTAAATGATTCCGACGTCCCTTCACTTTGACTCCGAATTAACTAGGGCAAAGAAGTCATCAGAAGACCACTAAACACCCTTCTTCCAAAAAAAGTCAGAAAACCAATACCAGTAAACTTGATACAGCTCATCTAATTCAGGAATGTTAGGAAAAACAAATAGTTTCCTTATCTTATTTATTGCTTGAATGATTGCATTTTCAAAGTTAGTTTGAAACTTGTTTGTAGGCAGATTTGTTTTCTAATTACATTTGTGTTTATATGTACATGAAAGCATATATAATATTTGTACATATTGTTGAAATACTCTCACAACAGAGGTCGACTCATTACCGGGAATTAGAAGAATACGAATAACTTTAAAATATGTCTGAGAATATAGTATATCACGTCTTTGCATTTTTCGGTTTTTCAAAATTCAAGCTCTTATTTTCTCTGTTTATACCATTTAGTTAACCTTTTAATATGACCATCGTTTTTTTTTCAGAATTAGAAGATAAACGAGGCGCCTGATATTATCGCCATGCGCGAACTCAATGAAATATCAATTATCACAGATAATGACAAATTGCCAATTCGGACAGTGTCCTATGTGGTGAATGAATGTAAATTCAATGTGTAAGTTTCTGAATCATATTTATGTATGAACATTGGTACCAGTATTGATTAATGTCCTTTCAAAACAGGTCAAAGTCTTTTCACAGAAGAAAATAAAATACTAACATGAAACTTAATGCGAAATACAATTAAATATATTATGGCAAAATCATGAAAAACACTCCCTACATCAACTATTGCATTCTTTCTATTTCTGTTAATTCTTTTTTGGGCCTTTATTCCACTTAAATTTGTTGATTTCAAAACATTGCATTTTGTATAGGTCCGATCCCTCCTCACGACCATAAGTATGTATCTACTTATGTGACTGAAAGAAGTTTCAAAAGTACTGAATTTAAAGATTCAAAATGCACAAGAGTACATATTAACTCAGATTATGACATTAAATCCCTACTGTCATTCTTGCCGACATTTACAACGTATCAACCAGCAGAATATTAAAATTTTTCACCACCTTGATTTTTTATAAGCTGGAAGTCTTTTCTCAGTTGACAGTTTGGCCATTTCGACAGTTAGTACAGAAACACATGACCAAATCCTATGAAAACGATTTTCAAAATGTGTCAGTATAAATGATTGATTGAATAATTTGTTCAGATTCCACGAAACCCAACAACGCAATCTAAACCGCACAGTAACTTCAAGTCACAAACCACATGCAAAACATTTGTAAGCATAACATCAACAGGTACTTTTAATTTTGTCTCAGATATGTGAGGTGGAAATACTTCGGACAGATATATAACAGAGCATAGTGGGTATTTGGAGAATATTTCACGTGGTGATGAGGTCATAGCGGATAGAGGGTTTGCTATAAGAAATCCTAGGCTGGGAAAAGAGCATACCTCACAATTCCACCATTTACAATAAAATGTTCTTGGTGGAAAGAAAAGAGATTAAATGTGAATGAAATTAAAGTAACAAGATAGATTGCTAACAGTTGAGTAGATGTGGAACGTGCTATCCAAA
>CAXARO010001370.1:0-17549 GCA_963971305.1 Arcuatula senhousia
CCTGGAATGTTTTCGGGTTTTGAGTTGCAAATTTACCAAGATATATTATGTTCGTTTTTGGTCAAAAGTCTGGTGTTGAAGTTGTGTATTTCCTATTTGTTAATTTTTATGTAGAAAAAGTAAAAGTAAATGGTGTTGAAGTTATGTTTTTCCTATTTGTTAATTTCCCTCCAAAATACCGGTAGCAGTTTTCGACGGCATATATTTAAAAAAAACGGGATCTGTGACCCTTTTTTAAAATTTCATGTATGGATGTATATCACTAAAATTATATGCCTACCAATTTTCATAAAAAAATCAAATATATGCAATTTGGTATCGTCCTCCTTAAATGAACGATTTGTGAATAACATTTTAATGACTCAAGAAAAATTTACCGTAATTCTCAGCAAACTAGTTTTGAAAACATTAATATTCGCTAGCTACAAAGAACAACACAAAGCAAACAGTTTAAATTCAACGATAATATATTTTGAATTTATTCGTCATTTTTCCTGAACATTGATGACGTTATTAATTACAGTCACAACAACACTCCACGTTCCCTTCACAGCTGTAATTTTCCGCTGAGCACCCATTATCAGAGCACACCTGGCTACAGCTTGCGGCATTAAAGCCACAATCGTTGAAATCGAAACATTTCCTCCCTGCTTCAACAGAATTTCCTGGAATAGAGCGTACAAAGAAATGAAATAAAGAACAAGTTTACACAAAGATTATTCAAATAATATCTCCAGCTTATTGTTTTTAGTTTAAAAGTTTAGGTGAGAATTTTAATACATCGAGCTAAAGAGATCACTTTCAAAAAACATATATAGAATGATATAGAATTGTTTAGTGTCAAACTATTCATTCATATTTTGCCAACATTCATGACATTTCTCAACGGATTCTATTTCAACTGTTGTGTTTGAAATCCTATCCTATTAACCCCCTGAAAAAGTAAAAATCACGGTTTTTCTAATAGGAAACATTTACAAAATTCAGAACTCAGATAAGTAGCCATGCTATTTTTTCCGTGTGTTTTTGACCTATCAAGGTATTTAAATGAGATTGAAGCTTAAGCTTATTGATTCCTCTAGTATACTTAATACCCTTTTTAGCTCACCTGGACCGAAGGTCCATGTGAGCTATTACCATCACTTGGCGTCCGTCGTCGTCTGTCGTCGTCGTCGTCTGTCGTCGTCGTCTGTCGTCGTCGTCGTCTGTCGTCGTCGTCGTCTGTTAACAATTTTTCAAAAATCTTCTCCTCTGAAACTACCAAACAGAATTTAATGAAACTTGGTATGAATGATCCTTAGGGTGTCCTGCACCAAACTTGTGTTTTGATTTTTAATCCGTTAAAAAACATGGCCGCCGTTACTAAAAATAGACTAGGGGGGTCAGACTACTGTTTTTGGCTTATAAATCAAAAAGTATAAGAGATAGAGGAAATCTGAGGCCGCGCTACTGATTCAGCATCAAAAGCTCTACAAAAGTCTCCATTTGGTCAAAGTTGTCAGATGACCCCTTATAGGGGTTACGGCCCCTTACAGGTGAAAAATAGCATTTTTTCATGTTTTTGGCCTACAGAATGAAAACTATTGCAGATAGAGATTAGCTGTTGCTTGCTTAAATTTTCAGCTCATTTAGCTTTACAAAATTCTCCATAGGGTTGAAGTTGTCAGATGATCCCTTATAGGGGTTACGGCCCTGAAAAATAGCCATTTTTCATGTTTTTGGCCTACAGAATGAAAACTATTGCACATAGAGATTAGCTGTTGCTTGCTTAAATGTTCAGCTCATTGAGGTCTACAAAATTCTCCATAGGGTCGAAGTTGGCAGATGACCCCTTATAGGGGTTACGGCCCCTGAAAAATAGCGATTTTTCATGTTTTTGGCCTACAGAATGAAAACTATTGCAGATAGAGATTAGCTGTTGCTTGCTTAAATGTTCAGCTCATTTAGCTTTACAAAATTCTCCATAGGGTTGAAGTTGTCAGATGATCCCTTATAGGGGTTACGGCCCCTGAAAAATAGCCATTTTTCATGTTTTTGGCCTACAGAATGAAAACTATTGCACATAGAGATTAGCTGTTGGTTGCTTAAATGTTCAGCTCATTTAGCTCTACAAAAGTCTTCATAGGGTCGAAGTTGTCAGATGACTCCTTATAGGGGTTATGGCCCCTTATAGGTGAAAAATGGTGTTTTTGGCCTATAGAATGAAAACTATTGCAGGTAGAGAAAAGCTGTTGCTTGCTTAAATGTTCAGCTCATTTAGCTCTACAAAAGTATAGGGTCAACATCAAGACCAGGTGAGCGATTCAGGCTCCTGGGAGCCTCTTGTTTGATTAACATTATGAATTTAAAAAACATGTTTAATTACCTGCAAATAACAAACCAACACAGCACAAAACTATGATAAATTTCATTCTCTATCTGGGAGAGCTTTCAATATCTGAAAAATATTGGCATCAGTTAGAATTGTTTAAAATTCTTAACAATCAACAATTAAAATTGTTTTCTTTCCTTGTACTGCACAGGGTCGATAGGTGCTGGATTTGGCTTCCCTGTTCTAACATTTTGGCTTTGTGTTTTTTTTCATTTAATACTTTTGATTTTTGACCTTCAAATATTTTGATTCAAATGCTACTGACGAGAGGTTACTCCTTGAAATATCGATATGCAGCATAACCAAATTCACCATTTTTATATCCGTTTTGGTATTTGTATTTATCATACACTTGTACAAAAGTTGGGGGCCACTTCCAAGTCAACACTATTTTTAAAAGAGTTATTTTACATAATTATGTGACACCTTTGACAGATTAAAAAAATCAAAGGCTTCATAGAATTGTCAATTACCAAAATGTAATTTTGATTTAAAAAAAAACGAAAATAGTTCTAGGAAAAGTTTATAAAGTTGAAGCTTATATAAAATTGTGGATTTATTTGAATTTGACAAAAATAGGACTGTTTTGATTTTTCACATTTTTAAAAAAACATGAAATTTTTGAACTTTTAAGTTTAATTCATTGTAAGAAAATGAAAAAAATAGTCCTTGTTTACACATGGTCAAAATATAGTTCCAAGAGTAGCACTCCGAGGCTTCAATTATTACGGTATGTCTTCCCTGTTTTGTCTTTTCTCTTGCACATTCGATATTGATCCTCCCGAGTCATTGTCTTACAAGCAGAAACAGCTTTCTCTTCCTGGGTTCACTCTCGTGCACCAAATACGAAAGCAGTATTGACGAGCAAAAAACTTAAGAGGAAATAATCATTTGACTCTAAACTACTATATAAAGAATTCTTAGTGAATGTAAAAAGTTTGCAAGTACTTACCGGTCTGCTTATCAAGTTAGTTGGTTGCTGAAAGAAAAAATCTCTTTTATATATTGAAAATTTACAGATGATTAGATTAATGTATTGTACCAGGTGTTCAGGTTCAGTATGCTTTGAAGAGAAAAATTGCATTGCCTAAGTCATTTTGCAACACAATACATTATTTGAGTACTAGGATTATGCCATGGGAAAAACATATAACAAGAGTTAACACTAAAGTATATCTCGCCCGTTGGCACCATCAAAATACCTAGTTATTCTATTGTACATTCATTAATTATTTATTATTGAAAAAAAAAAACCAACCCAGTTACATGTACAGAATAGTTACTCAACCGGAAAATCAAGGTCAAAAGATGCAAATGCAACTGTCATGACTGTGCTTTATTTAGTAAGCTACTACCTAGCCATATGCATAACAAGTTTCAATAAAATGACCTAGGACTTATAGACAAGGAAGTGCTCGCAAAACATTAGCATTGCTATTGTCAAAGTCACTCAACCGGAAAATCAAGGTCAAGGTCAAAAGATGGGGATGCAGTTGGGCTAAGCTACTTTTTTGGCATATGCATACCAAGTTTCACCAACCTAGGACTTATAGTTCTTGAGGTATTGAGGTGCTCGCAAAGCCTTAACATTGCTATTACATGTATTATATGTATTGAAAATTGTCAAAGTCACTCAACCAGGAAATCAAGGTCAAGGCCAAGGTCAAAAGATGGGGATGAAACTGTTTAGCTACTACCTAGGCATATGCATACTAAAATTTATTGACCTAGGACTATAGTTCTTGAGAAATGGAGTGGTCAAAAACCTTAACACAAAAGTTAACGCCGCCGCCGCCGCCGGTAAAGTTACACCTATGTCCTGCTCTCAGGCGAGAAAAAAATCATTTAAACTTTTGTCAGAGGTAAATTTATAGTTCAAGCTTTATTACATTCGAATCCAGAATGCATTTAAAATTATCTTAAGCTGTCAACGTAATAATCAGGCATAATGCTTATGTGGCGTGGCACATGAAGAAAAAAACATTGAATCTAAAGACTCAAGGAAAAAAAAATATCAAAAAAGCATTATCCCGCAGACTCAAACTCTATTCCTTTACTCACCTTCCGCCATAAAGACTTTCTTTCTTTAAACCATCTTTGATTTGGCGACAACATCAAAAATGTACCAATGGGGCCAAGGAATGTCACAAGTAAAAAAATGCCATGACCGAACCAATAGATTTAGAATCATCATAAAAACGAACCACACAACATTTGTGACTTTTGTAATCCAATGACTCTTAATGACGACTGTATACCAAGCTCTCTATGACAAACATTACGACTTTTTTTTAATCGTCAACTTCCTACTCTTGTGTAACAATATTATGTCCACCCAAGCTTATGGAATTTACGTATCATTACTTCTTCATTGTATTTAAGCTTGTGATAAAGCCCTCAGTTGATAGAACAAGCAGTCTCTTGATAGAAGCAGAGGTACCAAAGGGGCATCCGAATGTAAAAATTCCGAAAGGGCAGAGACAAAACCAGTAAAAACCAAGAACTGAACAAAAACAGACAATAGCTCTTGATACTTGATACTTGGCATGTCGCTTCATCGCATATATATATAGTACTATTTAGGTGTAATGGCCCTGTCACACTATAACGTTTTAGCCAACATGTGCCGAACGTTCGAATAATGTTGTAAAACGTTGGAATACGTTGGTAGTCGCTGTAAAAAGTTTCAAAAATTATCTCGGTGAACGACCACAAAGCGTCAGACCATGGAAGTATTATAGGAGAGGAAATCCAACAGATTAATTGGATTAATTATCATGTACTGGTCTATATTACTTCCATGGTCAGACTAACTACCTGCAACGCACGACAAACTTATTCAAAACTTATCTATAGCGTTTGTCCGGCGTACTTGACGTCTGCCTAGGATTTCTGTTCTTTTCTTTAGTTTTATTTCACAATAGACCAAATAGATCTATTATCTGGCTTAAATGTATTGCTGGATTATTTAATAATTATAGATACATCATGAAAATTTAGTTTCGGTTATAAAAATGTCGGTTTTCAGCGTTCTGGTAATATGAATGTATAACTATTCTAAAGCCTTTTTTAAATCGAAAGTGATGATTTTTGCACTCAGTCTAAAAGAATAAAATATAGTGTAGATTTTATATTTTGATATGAGTATATACATGTAAGAAATACCGGTCTGTAGAGTTTGCCTAGTATCCTTTTTATATCACTTGACTAATCCTAAATGATAGCAGACAGCATATGACGGATGTCCTTAATAGAGAAAAACGCGTGGTTATTGAATATTAAAAATACACATTATTTCAAATGAGTATTGAAGTTAGACTGTCGTTACTCGTTGTATTTGAGTATTTTTCTACCAAAAATTGTCCACCGAAAACACGACAGGTGTATTACAATTTGCAAGAATAACTTTCAATTTCAGACCATCTAATTAGTTATCCTTGTTATATTCAAGATTGTTTTGGCTTTGTTCATTGTTTTTTGAAAAAAGATTTTTTTTCAGGTTTGAATTAGTATTTGAAGCTTTCAAAATTGACTTTCCCCCTTGAAATTCAATCTAACTTATAAAATTCTGGAGTTGATACGCTACTCGTTCGTTACAATGACACTCTGTGCGCTCTGTACACGGTTTAAACACGTTGAATAGGTTTCTTT
The DNA here is from genome assembly GCA_963971305.1 of Arcuatula senhousia. Taxonomy (NCBI): domain Eukaryota; kingdom Metazoa; phylum Mollusca; class Bivalvia; order Mytilida; family Mytilidae; genus Arcuatula; species Arcuatula senhousia. The sequence continues at coordinate 6,023 of CAXARO010001370.1, forward strand.
GTCGTTAGACTGACGCTAGTCGTGCGCTGCATTATCGCTAGACACGTTCGTTTCAATTTAGCTCAGCGTTCGTCAACGTGCGCACAACGACCTAATTGCGTACATCAGCGTGTGTTTAACGTCCTTCTAACTTATGCCTAGCGTTCGAATAATTTATTTCTAACACGTTGGCGAACGTCGGAAATTTTAAGCATGTTGAAAAATATACGACGCACTCAACGTTCACCAACGCACGCTGACGTTCGCTAACGTGTTTGTAGCGTGTTCATAACGTGTACAAAACTTACGCAATGCACACCAGCGTGTTGAAAATATATTCTAAAACGTCGGCACACGTTGGTTAAAACGTTATAGTGTGACAGGGCCATAAAGCGTTTGCTACTTCCTGTTTAACGAATACTTAACGTTTTATATCTAATGAACATATTTGCAATATTTCCGTCGCAGTTCTCCGGGCAACTACACGCCACAGACTCTTGATATTTGACATATAACTTCATGGCATAGTACTATAAGGTGTAAACCTTTTATGCCCAAAATATTGCTACCTCCTGTTTAACGAATACTTGACGTTTAATATATAATGAACATATGAAATATTTCCGTCACAGTTTTCTGGGCAACAGCCTCTTGGTATTTTCTATTTTGCGTAGTACTTAAAGACTGATGTAACGCGATTTTATGCCCAAAAATAACTTCTTCCTGTTTGACGAATACTTAAGGTTTTTAGATAATGGACTTATAATGTATAAAAATTTCTGTTACACTTTTCCGGGCAACTACATTCAGCAAACTTTTAATACTTTGCATGCAGCTTCAATCCATAGTACTTTATGGTGAAGAGCATTTTATGCCCATAACTCATCTACTTCCTGTTTATGAGAAAACATAGATGGGCAGGCGACACATGACTTTCAGAGAAGGCTCCATCTAGTTTGCTTTAGAAGAAAGACAAAACGAAAGGGTCAAACTGATTTTATTTTTTTTACTGGATACCGGTATATTTGAACGGAAAAATGGACAATTTCTAAATGTTGACTGATTATCTTTCTGTGGTTTCTACACTTCCGCCGGACATCCACTACATCTGCACGTGCTGAATGCCACACAGCCAATACTATCGGCACACCCTTCCTTTGTACACCTCGCAGCACAGCCACCAAATCCAAAATAGCAGTCAAATATGTAAAAATCTCGTGTATCATCAAGCTCATCATCATCTTGGTATTCTGAATATAAATTGAATATAAAATTAGAACATCATTGTATATATTGTGGGACCAGATCAATGTTGGTATCTTAATTAAGACTAAGATAGGACAGTCCTATTTTACATGTAGGATACCTTTGATAATATGGCCCCTGGTTATTGAATAATAAAGTTTATATGTTCTTAAAGTTCAACAAGAAACTACAACTATTCAATGTGAACAACGCAACGAAAAGATCGATTTTATGACCGACCAAGTTTTAAAGATATAGATCTTTATTACCAAAAGTTATTAAACTAATAAAACTATAGGTATACAGTCATGACAGTTTAATACAATTTCAGATATGCTATATATTTTCAACCAAGAGGGTAAGGTTACTTTTTATTGTGCGTTTATTTTTTTACTTTGTCTGGGAATATTGATAGTGGAAGGTTGGGTAAAAAAAAAATAGTTTAACCCCGCCACATTTTATTAGTGCCTGTCCTAATCCAAAAATCTTTGACACAGCTTTTGTTTATACTCGACTTTTTGATGTTTTCTGATCCTTGTTTAAGAAGGGGGTCTATCTGAATCTTAAGATACCTTAATTAAAAAAAGATATTCATGATTTGATCACTGTCTACATAGTATATTGTCGTATTGATAGCTTCATTCATTATAGCCATTGAAAGGTATTTTACTGATGATGGAAATGGAAATTTTCAAATATCTAAAGATCTATGCATGAAATAAATCATTAATAATATGAGTAGAAAATAATGAAACGTGGAATAAGTGTACGCGGCACAGTCAACATAACAACAGACGATTTAGAAAAACCACAATGAACAACCTCCAGCAGCCATCAACAAAGCCAGTAGGTGCTACTCGCCGTTCTACACTTGGCCCATGGTCCAAAGTCACAGATAGACCATTTGTACATCACTTATATCAATTGCCTATTAACACAAAGTTATTTTCTTTGCAGTCCTATGTAGCCGATGTTTTGTTAATTAGGTCAAATCGCCCCAAACGCCATCCAGATCTTGTAAAGTTTTGCGCTAAGTTACTGGCGCTACCTAGTAAACAACATTTTTCTCTTGTCGCAGTTTATAGAGATTGGGATTTTTTTATAATTAAAATAAGCTTGTTGGGATCTTGCTAAAAATATTACCTGCTGACACACAGAGAGTTACCAAGCAAAGCATCATAAGTGTTGCAACAAACTTCATATTCCCGCTTTAGGTACTGAAATGGATTCAAATATTGATATTCATATGATTTAGATATTGAGAAATGCTTTCTTGCAATTCCAAAAGCTTTTCATTTGTGAAAACATCAATTGATCAATTGCGTTTCCAAATGATGCCTGATTGCTATCAACAGGTACAGTCAAAATATAAATAGCAATCAGTCATCTATTGGAATTGCAGGCACTATATAAAAATAGGAAAAGAGTTACAATAAAAAGAATTAAAATGTATCAAGAAAATGTGCGAAAAAAGATTAACAATTTCAAAATCATGGCAGAAACCTTGGATATTGCCGGCTATTGTTAAAATTTGAAATCTGAAGACAGTCCAAAAATTTAACGGTGTATGCAAAAGATCAATAGAAAATATTGTACACAACATATAATGGGGCCATATTTAGGCTGTCGTCAGGCCATAATGTTTTCAGAATTACTAAGCAAAAATCATAGTGTTACACTGCGTGAAGGAAATGCAACTTTCTTCGAACGTTAACAGAATACACTTTGCCAAAGCCTTTGTTTCTCCTTGTCATTCTGTATTAATTGTTTTATGTCAAGAATTGGGTCTTTCGTTGATGATTTAGGGATTGGTTTTGAAACTTTTGTATTGTATTATACGTCTTGGGCCAATGCAAGACGGTAAGCAGTGACCTATGGTCATGTTGAAGACTGCTTTCTGTTTTCCGTTGTGATTTTTTGAATTGCTGTTTGTTTATGTTTGTTATGTCGCGTACACGTATTCCACATCTCAATATCGTCTACTGAATGTTTTTAAACAATAGACCTCGTAGCCCCACCCTCCTTCTATTTCATCATCATTACCTCCTTATTCCACCCCCCCCCCCCCCCCCTTTCAATTTGTTTCTCTCTGATATCGCCTAATTCGTGTTGCTTGTGGATAAAGCAACTGAAAACAAAATTTCAAATAGAAGAAAAAATTATGTGAAGTGCAAAAAAAAATTAAGATTTAACATACCTTAGAACTGTAAACTATGAAACTGACTTATAGAGATACTATAAGATTCTGTTATTTATATTCCAACTTTATCATTATCTTTTTCATTGATCATTAATTTTCAAAGCGCGCCATCAAGATTTGAATTCAGCTGGCAAAGTATATTCGGTAATCTAATTTGCCCTTGAGGATCTTTTTTGATTTTGGTTGATCCAGCCTTTATCAGAATATCAGTTCAGCTGTTTGTCATATTTCTTTTTACGCAACATATCTACCCGGGAATTGCATTTCGAACTAATTTCGTTGATGTTTCATTGGTGGATGGATTCACCTAAATGGAAAAAAGACAGTTTAAAAGAGAAACTTCAAAGCACTGATTGATTCAGATAGCAAACATTTGTCCCATGGTGACTGAAAATCGGAATAGAAAATAAAAAAAACTACATGCTCTAGGATATTTTTATCAGATTTTTTCCTTTTCATATTGACTGTCAAAATTTGGTTGAAATGTTGTTATATTTATTTTAGAATCAATTTACGCATTCAAAAACTTGAAGCATTAATGGCAAGGATTTGACTGTTCAATGCAAACACACTGTCTGTCTAAAGCTCATTTTCAAATATTCTGTAGTTATATGTTTAGTATGTAATACTTTAAAATGCTAACAATGAAACCAATTGATGACTGTATGTCATGTGTTTCACGTGTGTAGTTTTGAGGCATCGGTGCTTACCATCTGTTACTATGGCATCTATGTATACACAAGGCCAAAGGGAAGTTGTAATTAAATGACAATATAAAATTTGCTTAAAAACTAATCGTTATTCGGAATCAATTCTTCATGTAAATTTCAGTGCCTAAAGCCATTTTGTCTGTATTAGTTAAATAATTGGCAAATTGTGCTTTCAATTTGGCAATCCTTGACAAAACACAACTATTTGAATAATCAAACAAACTAAAATAGTTTTTTCTTTCCTATATATATCAAACATTATACGAAATACTAGTAACAAAGTGAAATATTTCATGTTGTTATGTACCTCATGCATTTGTCTTCGTTCTTATTTTAAACTCGCGTACCTTATCCGAAGGGTCATGTGAGCTAATGCCATCATTTGGCGCCTGTCGTCATAAACATTTTCAAAACGATTACTCCTCTGGCACTAAACTATGATTGCTACCAAAGTTGGTGCATTGTTCATTGGCAGCCGTTTCTTAGTAAAATATACGGGTAAATTGTACGGGTTTTTTTTGCAAATAACTCAAAAACTATCAAAGATTGCAAAATTTTGATGGAACAAAAGTTTCCGAACTTTTTATGTTGTTATGTGGTTTGTTTTGTTGTGATGATTTTTTTCTGCCGGTTTTGTCTTTGTCTTCACGGTTTTATGATACTGATTACCCCTTTGGTATAGTCCATTTGAGTTCTATAAATCAACGAAAATTCTTTTAATTTTTTTTGTCTCTCAAATAAAATTTATTTTTTAAACACAAATAAACTTTTTATTAGTATACGAACTCTGATAAGAAAAACCAAGATGTTATCTTCTAAAACAAAAAAAGTTTTCTATATGGTCTAATGCTAAATATTTCACAAATTTTAATAATACCTAAAATGGTGTGTTTATCTGACGGCACAGCCAGGTGTTGAGCCCACCTGAACATAATTGAAAGGACTAACAATAGGAGATCAGATGACCAATTAGCTCCACAAAGGATTTTTAAAGGTATACGGAGCAAATGCTGTTCCTTATCACTAGGTTGTACTCCCATGGATTTCTATGAAGTTTTGGTCCATTTTTACTATTAAGGTCTATGTAAAATATTTTTATTAATCATGCAAAAATTTTGAAATTTTTTGTCTGAGTTCGTATGCCATTAAAAAGTCATGACATACTAAAATAATTAAAATATGTTGCAAGACGTAAATTTACAAGCCATTTTTCGTTGATTTATAAAACTCAAACAGACTATACACCTTTGCTTCTTTCAAGATCTACCTGTGCTGATAATTTAAAGATCTTACCACCTATGTATGATTGTTGCCCTTTCTTTTTTTTAACGAATTTTGTGCTTTTTAACTCAACATCTTGAAACTTTATAAGATATTCGAAAAATTAAAATTGCATATTGTTAAACACATCAAGGTCAAGGTCAATGTGTAACAGAGTTAAAGTTTAACGATCAATACAATATAGGGATTTTTTTTCCCTTAGAACCTAAAAATCACAATTTTTTCACATTGTATTGCAAATCGTAATTTACATGTAAGCTAGAGAAAGGATTTTAATTTCAATATTGTTAAGCAAGTTAAGCCCCCCCCCCCCAAAAAAAAAAAAAAAAACAAAAACAAAAAAAACAATTAGATTTAAATTTGAAATGACCCCTCCCCCCACCCTTATAAGGATTTCTTGCCCCTCAATGTGAAATAACTGTTTATTCCTTATGGCTGGCAAAAATGTAAAATAAAAGCTTATCATTGCTAGAATATTCAGCTTATTGAACTCTACACTTTGATGCCTAGTTAATCGATATTGTCAAGTGACCCTTTATTCAACCTATAGTCCATTTAAAATTTAGGCATTTAAGTCTAGGGAACAAGACTCCTTTGATCCTGTTGTTTAAGATGTTGTCTGAAATGATTCCTGTTACCGTATATGAAATAAGTAGTATATTGAAATAAACGTCCCCAATTTCTGTTAAAAAGTTGTATTTTCCCACAGTATTAAAAAACACCAACGCAAATAAATGAAGCTTCAAAACAAAGCAACAAAATGTAAATGTTTTCATACGATTATGGTGCTGTTTTTGTCTAATTCTCTTAAACAATAAATATGCATATCTAAGAAATTTATTGTCTTTCTTCAAATGCACTGAAAGGTATTAAACAGCAGTAGCGGATCCAAAAAAATCGAAAAGGGGTGTCCGCTGACTGGCTCTGTTCTTGTGATTTCCTTCATATTCATATGAATCGTCACGAGTCATGCTACATGTGTAATTATTGTTTGTTTTCTAATTTGTTTATTTTATTTCCATTATTATTGTCAGATAATTATTTTTCATGTACGAATTATGTATTTATATATGCTCTCAAAATATGTACGAATTATGTATTTATATATGCTCTCAAAATAGGGGAAAATCAGGTGAAATATCGCTTAAGCACTATTAAAGTTTGAAAAATTTGGGAAATCGAACCCCCCTCTTCACATTTCCGAACCCCCTGTTGAAAAATTCTGGCTACGGGTATGTGCAGTGAGACTCAACGTTCAAAACTATGATTTTTTCTGTGTCTCGTGTATATTGCTATCTTTGAGTCAGATTTTTTCTGGTTTGATATATCTGATTTGAATTACTTCCTTTTTTTAAATGTTGTATGTAAAGTTTGCAAGCAAACAAGATGCAACCAGCAGAAACTGCTCAGGTGTACCTTAAAGTTTGTTCATTCTCATTTCGACGAGTGCAAGTTGTTGATCGTGACTGCCTTTTAGTTGTATTTATAATTTGTTTTATGATTTGGTTTTATATGCTGATTTATATCTTCCGATTGTATCTTATTTCTGCCTTTTCGAATTAAGGACATTCGATTGTCCCAATGATACACATTCTTTGATTCATATTGTCAGCTATAAGTTGAACGTTGGGATCATAAAACTAGCCTACGAGTCACATGGAAAACTGCTGCCTCAAAATCTATCGGTCTATAATATCGCAATGGAAGAGGGAGGTTTGGTGCGCCATTAAACCTGGTTTAACCCACCATTTCATTTGAAATGCCTGTACCAAGTCAGGACCATTGCGATCTATAACTTTTCCGGTGTGTCTTCCATGTTTTGTCTTTTCTCTTGAACATTGAGATTGATCCTCCAAGTTCGGTAATTTTGTTTTTACCTTTATCCAGACTTTTCATTTATCATGGTTAGTTTGGGAATTTTTGTAAAATTAACTTCAACTTTAAATTACATGTATTATGCATTTGCATCTACATGTATCTCATCACTCATGGTTTTGTATTTACATATATGACTTGTACGTGTATCCGTTGGATGTTTGACAAATGTTGTTTCCGTTTCTGAATCTACAAATTAATAATTAACCACAGGTGGCGGATTTATTTTAGTATATAAACATCATATGATAAAAATATAAATCAGTGTGTGGCATTGCAAGCAAGGAACAAGTGAGTATATAAAAACAGTTCAGGGGGGGGCAAATTATTTCAAAGGGTGGCTTCCATATACAGTGGTTTAAGACTTCAGGAGATTCCAGGATAAAAATGCTGAAAATAAAATTCAGATGATGGGGAGGAAACTCGCCCCTTTTTGGTTATAAGTCAGAGATTTTAAACACAAGCCGAGTTCTACTCCCAAAAACATTGCTGCATTTTGTTTTTATGTATCATCAATGAATTCAAATACATGTACATGTTATCACATTGTCATAGCTTTGAAACAAAATAGAAATTGTCCATTAGGCAAAGACAAATCAAATAAACACGAACGAGAAGAGCACGAAGATGCAGACAACACAAAACTACTGAATAGAATCAACAACGCAAACTCAAGTCGTCACAAAGGTGAACTCCTGAATAATGAGCATTTCCTGCTTGCTATGGCATAGCTGCTAATGATCAACGTTAAGACTAGATATAACTGTTCGGAATTTCATTCATGGAGAAAAGTTATTTTTTGAGTATTTTCTATTTTTTACAGGTCCACTAAGATGAAGTTATACGTATCCCTCTTGGTTTTGGCTATTACTTTTCATGGTAAGGTATTTTTGTTTAAAATGTAAAAAATGAAAAAGCAAGGATATTGCATAACGGTTTAAAGATGCATATCCGATCATATTTAAAAACTAATTGTAATATGAACAATTAAACACCAACTTGAAAAAAAAACAGTAAAATTATTAAACGTTAGGTTAAGCTAAACTAATACTGTACACGTGGAAATTTTCACATGTTTATTTTACCTTATCAGGAGTCAGAAAATATCTGTTAAAATATCCCTCACGCAAACGACACGTTCTTTGAGTAAAGAATACGAATACCTAGGAATATCACTATTTTTCCCCGCACGAAACGTAAAACGCGAAAATATCACCCGGCGAACAATACAAAATACCAAATTAATAATGCTTTGTATCTATATTTCGAGGTGTAAGCTATTAGTAGCAGCATAGACCTGTATATTTAATATACAGATCTATGGTAGCAGCATTAGAATCAACATGATTGGAGGTTCCATATCGATGAAATTGACCACAGGAATCCGATGCTTTCTTATATTGTTAACATTGCGGTGTGCAATGCTGAATATTATATACTCATATAGAAATCTTTATTGTGATTAGCTTAGACGTTGTCACGTGACATGTGATAATTCGCTGGGTCAACCGGTAAACGTTGGGTCGCATGGTAAGGTCACCATCTCGTGAGAATTTGCAGGTGAGCCCAGGAGTTTTCTTCAACATTTGTATGGGTTGTATTTTTTTCTATTGGAAAAAGGTTAAAATGTCCGAAATATGTTTAAAATTTGATATTAAATTGTTTCATTTAAATATTCGATATAATATAACAGTTATCACCCTTGATGATATGTGACCCGGCATTTCTTTCCCCTCGAAAAGTAAGGTCACCCTCGGGGCAAGCCCTCGAGTGACCTTACTTTCTCGGGGAAAGAAACCACCGGGTAACACACCAACTAGGGTGATAATTGTATATTCACTCTATTATTGTAAATGTTGCAGCATTGGTGGTGACTGAAGTTGTTGCCCAACCAGACGAAGAAATTTTGGAATTGTTTGATTGTCCTAGGGTAATGGGAGTTTGCAGAGAAATGTGCCAAAACAAAGGGTACCAGTCGGGCCGCTGCACTGGGTTCAAATCGTGCACATGTAGTCAACGTCACCTGCTTTCGTAAAGATACCGGTAGACAGAAAATGGGTCTTGCACAAATAGCTTTGTTAATAAATGAAACAGAAAATTTCACTTTTGTTTAAAGTGTAAAAATAAAAAAGCAAATTGTATGTTTTTCTTTTGATGCCAACATATTGGGAATTTGAGACAACAAGTGTCCAAAATAAAATACTTGTATAAAGTAAAGTTTTGTTTTTAATTTTCAAATTCATTAATCATAGCAACAAAAAAGATAGGTTTTTGCTTCATAAGAAAGAAGTTAAAATAATATTTATACAGTTATAAGCTCACTTGACCTTAAGGGCCATGTGACTTTTTGTATACCCAATATCAGATGCCTAGCTATTATACTTTTCTAGCTATTCATATTCCACAAAAGTCTTACAAAAAAGTTTACAGCCTGAAAAAGATTTTAAGTTCACAGAGTAACTAGAGTGTAAAAATGGGGTCAGGGTCACATGGCATGGTGACAGTTCGGTAGACCATAATCACAACTGTCTGTATACCTAATATCAGATGCCTACATGTAGCTATTACACTTTTCCAGCAAATCATTGTCCACAAAAGTCTTACAAAAAAGTTTACGGCCTGAAAAAATACCTAAGTTCACAAAGTCACTGGAGCGTGAAAATGGGGTCAGGGTCACAGGGCATGGTGACAGTTGCATAGACCATAACCTGAACTGTCTGAATACCCAATATCAAATGCTTAGCTATTAAGCTTTTCCAGCAAATCATTGTCCACAAAAGTCTTACAAAAAAGTTTACGGCCTGAAAAAATACCTAAGTTCACAGAGTCACTGGAGCGTGAAAATGGGATCAGGGTCACACGGCATGGTGACAGTTGAGTAGACCATAACCTGAACTGTCTGTATACCCAATATCAGATGCCTAGCTATAGTACTTTTCAAGCAATTCATTGTCCGCAAAAGTCTTACAAAAAAGTTTACGACGCCGCCGCCGCCGTCGGAAAGTAATACCTTTGTCTCGCCTTCTCGACTATTCGTCGCAGGCGAGACAAAAATTGAGCCAAAGCAAGATGTTAATAGAGGCCTGAATGGCTCATCTCGTCCGTATTAAAGGGTCTCTATTATCATGCTCACTTCTATTAGGTGTTTTACCTAATAGAAGTGAGTCAAACAACCTTTTAAGCGGAACATTGAAGCAATAAGTAACTTCTCTACATCTGCAACACTTTTCAATCTGTAACCAAAACTAAAGATGCCAAATGATCGCTAAAAATGATATTTTACAACTTTTTTCTGAGGCATACTTTTAAGGACCTCCTACACTGAACATTTAAGCAAGCTGCATTAGTTTTTATTTCAACAAAATACAAATTATTAGAATTCTAGTATTAATGATTTGAACCAATGACAATGGTTTGTATAGGAAACAACTAGTCAGTTACCAGAAAGCTCTCCAGTGAGTATTAATTTATGAGGATGCATAAATCCCCTCCAACTCCCCCTTGCTTTGATTTAAATGCTTCTGCCAACTAGTTATAGTTTACAGAAAACTATCCAGTGTGTGTTATACTTCTTTTGTGGTTATGAGACAGAATTGATCTGAAGTGGGCCTGACTCTTAAAACATTTGAGGACAGAAACTTCCTGGCAATATTCACAACATATGGTGTACTAGCTTCATGTTAAGTTTCATTTAATTTGAGTGGAAACCATGATAAATTAAAGCAAGTTTTTGCCTACAAAAACGATGTCTCCCCCGGTTTCCCCAAAAAAGTTATAAGTTCATAGGGCCATTACTCCCACAAAAATTTGAGGATCAAAATTTCCTGGTCATATGCAAAACTACATATGGTGTTCTTCCTATTTACCACGTTTCATTGAATTCCATTCAGTAGTTTCAGAGCAGTTGCGCTGACAAGATAATAAATGGGGATTTTCAGCTAATTCCTAAGTTCAAAGGGCCATAACTCCCACAAAAATTGTAGGATAAAAATTTCCTGGTAATATGCACAACAACATATTGTGTACTTCCTATATATCAAGTTTCATTGAATTCGATTCAGTAGTTCCAGAGGAGTTGCGCTGACAAATTTTGTGATGGACAGACGGACAGATGGACCGACACGACAAGTACAATATGTCCCCCCACAAAAGTGGGGGGGAGACATAATGAGAATTTTCTAGAATAAAAGTTCAAGGCCTTTACTCCCACAAAAACACAGGATCAAAATTTTACTAG
>CAXARO010001371.1:0-39099 GCA_963971305.1 Arcuatula senhousia
TATCGATTATTTAGTCTTCTGTACATGTGTCCTTTTTCTTAGACTCATTGATGACAAAGTAAGTCTTGGTATAATCGACTACTAGATATTTAGACCTGCGTTTTCCATTCTTTTTGAAAAAGCTGCATCACATTTACGTTAAGGAGGTACATCTTGAATGCTTTTGAGTTAGTCTCAAAAGCACAGCATGTGTTTAACCAAACAGAGGTTATTGAAGGGTTAGATTTGTTAACCTTACATAACAGTCAGAGTCATGTAAATCTCTGGCGATGTATATGTAAATTTCTACATGTTAAAGAACATCAGCCATACTAGTTAATACAAGTCGAACTTGAATTTGATAGCAATGTTTATATAACTTTCTGTAAAATTCTAAGACGTAAAATATGGTTTATAACTCACACCATCGATATGTGCTTCCTGAGACTTCATAGCAAAAGGTTTTAACGATGGTCAATTATACATCAAAGGAATGTCTTTGTATAAATTGATAAGTGTTCGGGAGAGTGGCTTAAGTGTTTCCGACAGTAAATTTAATATAATAATGCATTACGTTTTAATAAGCAGTTTATAAAAAAAAAACATTGTGAAATATTTGTTTTGATATTTTTGAAATACTTGTATGTATATCTTCATATTCACTAATAGTACAATATCATAAAGCTGGTCGCATAAAATAAGTACGTGTTGTGTAAAATGACTCAAGAAATTGTAGATTAATGCAGACAGATGTGAAAAGTGCATGTATAACCATAGATCATCCCTCATCTTTGATATCTGGCCATAGTAAATCCAATTTGGTAAAACAAGAATTATTTAAATCGCAAAAAAAACTAATTTGAGAAAATGGCAAATTATTGTATCGCTTAAAAATGAGTTTAAAGCTGCAATCTGACATTGCAGTATGAACAACAAAATGTACAAGACAGGCAAACACATATACCAAATTGCATACAAGTACTATTTTGAACTATTTAGATAGAAATATAAATTGTTATAGATTTGTATACATATAAAGGGTATAAATTTATTTCAAAAACGTAAGATGTAAGAAATTTTTTTTTCTTTAAGAAACTTATTTAATTTAGGAAACTTATTTAATTTTGGAAACAACACAACTACCGAACTTGGTTATATGCCAAAGAAAAGTATGTAGAACAATGCATGACATACCAGAGAAATTGAAGATCACAATGTTCCTGATTTGGTACAACCAGATTTTATGCTGCCAAACCTTCCTCTTCCAAAAAGAGATAGGTTCATATTTTTTAGAGCGGGCGTTAACAAATGCAAATATAAATTGGCAAATAGCACATCAAATTAAACAAGGACAAAAAGCCTTTAGATACTGTAAATCTATTTCATGATATTATTTTTACATGTTTGAACCATTTTGTGAGCTTAAAACATCTATATAGCCCCCCTCCCCCTTTTTACTATAAAAAACATTGTGCAAATTTGGTTCTTGATGAGTATATCGACGTGAATCACCACACATTTGAAATAAAAACATACTTTTTATCGAATAGATATCATGTGACAGAATGTTAATGCATCGTTTCTGTGCTGAGGTTTTAGATCAAATATGCATAGGAAGTATTAAGGCTCGATTATCTGCCCATTGGTGTAACTTTCTAAAGGTATGATCATTGAAAGCAATATACATTGCAAATATGACTACGACAAAATTTAAGCGAAAAAAGCAGTGTGTTTAAAAGATGCCGTTATATCGGTACTACATTGATACTTATCTATAAATATTATACGCCGTATTTTATTTATATGTACTGATTACATAACACCTTACAAAGGACTAAAGCCACGAACCCTCATATTTGGCCCTAAATCGGGGAATTTTTTCAAATTCATTTGTGAGATAAGATTTTTGTGGCCAAGTAGTCTAGAATGATTACTTGTTACAAAACAAAATCAATTTTAAAGTTTTCTTTACTTGTGACGTTGTAATGACGTCATAAAGTGAAGTTAAAATTGAAAATATGCTAATTTCAGCTAAATTTCACAATTTTCCACCTAGTTTTTGGTGAAAATGACATGGGCGCCACCTCTCGCACATAAATATTTTTGCTTAAATTTTATAAATACCTCATTTTCTTCATATTTCAACAAAAATTTCGATGGGCGTGGCGCCACATAGAAAATCACAAAATTGTGACTGAAAAACAAGTCATTTGGGCAAAGAGTGAAAAATCACTGATTTAGGCTATTTTTGAAGGGTTAGGGTATTTGAATATTCATTTATACACCATAATCAAATCTTTTCTCTTTTAACACAGACATCCAGCTATACATACACAAATTTTGGTGTAAAACAAACCAATTTTGATATTTGAGTATTAACAGGGCCAAATATGGGGGTTCGTGGCTCTAGTCCTTATATTCCATCGCATTGTGAGAATTTGACAGCAATATAAATGCAATGGTTTCAACATGATTTGTGTCTGTCAAAATGGGTGCATTCAAAATGGCCATGTTATACCCTGTTTGGACACTTTTTGTCCGGTATAACAAGGTAAATTTGAAAGTTTGGATTTTAAACTATACCAAACCACAGAAAAACTGCTGTTCCCCGGGGTGGACATTCAAAATGCGTTTTATGAGGGTTGGCTGATACATATGACTATATGTATTGTTTTATATTTTAGCAGGAAAACTAGAAACAAGTTGGGTTGATCGAGTTACTATGGGAAGGAAATGGTCAAGAAACCGAAAAGGAAAAGAATGTCATTATAAAAGTGAGTCGCCTCATACAAGCCCTAACAGGTAGCAAGAGGCTCCCAAGAAATATCAACAGTGGTTTAATTTTGTTTGACCATAAAAGCATTTATCTTGTTACTGTAAATACCTGTGACCCATCCATTTCAATGGCAAAATGCACAGAAAACCAAGAATATGTCAAATTTGAGGAGGAATTTCTCAATGTCATAGTTGGAGCCCCAGATTTTGGAATTGAGTAGTATGATTTCAAATCATCAGTTTATGATTCGCCATCTGTATGCTGCACATGCTTTTCACTGGCCCTAATTTTCCTCCTTTTTTTAGAGGCAGCCATAATTTTCCTAACTAATTTATACTTTCAAGGTGAATTTTCCATTGCTAGGGAATTTATGCATGTTACAAACCCATGATATCCCATTAACTTTTTAAAGGAGAATGCTTTAGGTATTTTATGAATATTTAGCTTTAAAAATTTTAGGCTTGAACATGTTGAAAGCAATTCTATGAATATACCCTTTCAAAATTTTAGGGCTTGAAGATACCTGATTTGTTCGTTTGTATGTATATGTTAGAGGCAATAGGTATAATTAGGCATTAAGCTTTAATCCTAGGCAATAAGATAATTACTAGTCATTAGTGTTAATGCCTAAATATAATTTGGCATTAAGCTTAATGCCTAGGAGTAAGGTCTAATGCCTGATTTTTTTCCATGAAAATTATTCTAATTGCCAAACCAAATAATCTGATACATAATGGAAAGAAAATTTGAAATTAAAGGTTCAATATTAGTAAGTTTAGCTGAAATAGTATTTCTTTGGATACTAGTAGGTAGCCCAATTTCAAACAAAACCAAATGTTATTTATTTCTTATATTTTTGTATTTTAATGCTACTAAACAACTGTACTGAGTTGACCATATACTAAGAAACTTTACAGTAATGTTACTTACCATAAAAGGAAGGGTTGGGCTGATTTTCGGTGTCCCCACTTTTTTCGTTTAGAAATTAGAGGCCCAAAGGGGGCCAAAAAAGCGACTTTTTAATATTTTTTCCACAATGAGTGTCAGACAAGTTAACGTTTGAAAAATTGTTCACAGACGACCACGACAGACGATGACGACAGACGCCAAGTAATGGTATAAGCTCACTTGGACCTTCGGTCCAGGTGAGCTAAAAAAACACAGCAAAAAAGTATCAATTGGGCATTCAGCCATTGTCAAAACACTGAAAGGGAAAGACAAGGACCACAAACAAGAACAATGTGTACATTTTCCTTACCACCAATACAGATTGCTCTTCACTATTAAACATTAAAACATCTTAAATATAACATTTTTAAATATAAGAGGGTGTGGATTGGGTTTTCAGAATAGAGAATAATGGCTGAAAAAGTAAACAGATAAAGAATAATGCAAAAAAAAAACTAAAGAATAGAGAATAATGACCCTTACAGAATAAAGAATAATGTGAAAATTGACTAAACTCCCACAAAACCCTTTACAGAATAGAAAATAAAGGGCAAATAATTTACAGAATAAAGAATTGAGGACACCTCTATCCACACCCTCATATAAATAATCTGGTATGTGCCCGACCTACTACAGAAAAGGCTTACATTATATATTGCTTACTACAGATAATTTTGTGGAAAAAAACTGCAATCCATAAGGTCATTCTTTGATATTCTGATTTGTTTGGAATCATTTGAATGTTTTATACATCACTGACCACCAATACGACCAAAGCATCAACATTATGTACCTTCAGCAGGTCATAATTTATGGTTGTTGTGTTGCTGACATATATATTTATTGGTTGGTCCATCATATTACGTACCAAAAACTCTGGTTTTTTTTTTGTTAAGCTAAATTTTTAACGGCTTTTTAATATTTTGACCAAAGTTATGGCAATTCTCACAGTTTCCTAAACATTTTAAACTCCAAATATAAATTTACCTTAATAATTATGTTCTATTTTTAGTAATAGTGGCCATTTATTTTATCATCTTGTCAACATAAAATAAAATAAAGAAATAAAAAAAAAATATTTGATTTTCTAGCCATCCAAAGAATAGTCCGAGATTGCTCTGACGTCCTCGGCATTTTTTCCAGCAAGCTGGTGCCGTGGGAGAAAAATGCCGAGGACGTCAGAGCAATCTCGGACTACCAAAGAAATATTTTTTTTTAGTTAAACTTATTAATATTGAAACTTTGATTTCAAATTTTCTTTTCATGATGTATCAGATTATCTGGTGGGGCAATACGAATAATTTTCTTGGAAAAAAATCAGGCATTAGACCTAAATCCTAGGCATTAAGCTTAATGCCAAATTATATTTAGGCATTTACTCAAGTCGAGTCATAACTAATAGGGTCCATACATGTAGTACCCCTATTGCAGGCTGGATAAATTGATACACATATGGATAGACAGAGTGACGCCGGAAAAAATGCTTATATAATTCTTCCAAAGGTAGGCTTTAAAAACACCATATCGAGTTGATTGTTCGAATGTTAATATATAAATAATTCTGCAATACTATATTTAGCAACGTTAACATCTAAAGACAATTTTACCACAATCAGATTGATATTATTAGATCTGCAGTATATTCCTATACACTCCCCGCCTGATACTTTCAAACGGAATCAGGATTATATTCATACATCTTATTTAATTTGATTTAGCACATATACATTGTTGTTTGGACCTTTTTGGGTCATAATTTACCTTAAATAAAAGATTATATAATTTCGTAGGTATGTATGCTATTTTGAGGCGGGTATCTTTGAAAAAGCCCCAGCCCTTATTTTATGTTTTTACTTCATATGAACTTGGCTGAAAGTATATTGTAGTCACTTTACTGATTTACTGAAATTTTAAAGAAATTTATACACTCTACAATTTGTAGAGACTGATATTGTGGCATATTTGGCCGTTCAAATTTTGACTTTCATTCTTGGCAGTTAAGAGTAGGGAATGTTAGGTTCCTGAGCAGTCTTTGCCGGTTACGCTGGCTTTGTCTGTAAAAATACCACATACATAACAACACAGAAAATCATATTTTCAATTTTTGGCCCATCGTACAGATAAAAAATAGTGGAAACATTGTTTTGGTTAGGGATTAACTGTGATAGATTTGTGACGGTTACCCTGTCTATTTCAGTCTTAAATTCATAGCAAAATAAAAAAAAATAATAAAAAAAACTGTGTAGTCTCCTGTAAATCTGGTAAATTAGTATATCAATTTTGATTTTTTTATTGTATCAGCTGAAAAAACATAAAGGGAAAAAATAGAATTACATTTGTAATTTTGATTCTGTTACTGGTATTTGCCGGTTACCCTGGCATTAACTGGATAAAAAATCAAACCTCCGTTACTTGCCGGTTACCCTGGCTTTGACTGAAAAAAAAAGGTTTTTGTTTTGGTATACCATACTTATAAAACATCATAAATTCAGTTTATTGCCGGTTACCCTGGCTTTCACTGAATATTAAAATCTTTTTTGTCTACATCTCTATCTTGGAATAAAAAAATTCACACAAATCTCTAATATAAATAAAAAAGAAAAATTTAGAATAACAAAGCATTTAAAAGTTAAAATGGCTACTAAGACGGGAAAGATCTTGTCCAACATCTGACTGAAGATGTTGAAAACTTAATACAGGAGAAAGAGACATTGGTTAAAGTACGACGATGAAAAATTTGGGGATATAAAGACGGAAGCGTCGAAACCGGACATTTTCGGCGATAAAGGTTGAATAGCTCGATATCTCCTCTATCGATTACACCTAGTCCCACATCGATTGAATTTGCCTAATCAAGTCTAAATCGAGGTTGAAAGGACCCACCCATGGACATGTCTATACAAAATACGCGATATATCACCTACCCGATTGTCCTTGTGTCCCCAATTCCTCCACTTCATCATCATTCCATGTTCATTGTATCATGTTCATTGTATCACCACTTTCATGTTCATCTCCCGGACATAGCCGAAATCGAGCTGCTTTGGAGTTAAGCAATAATTAACTAACTAACTAACCTAGGTCAGGAAGCCTTTGGATGTCCTTCATTCTGTGTTAACTGTTCTATGTCAAGAATTGGGTATTTCATTGATGAGTTAGGGATTGGTTTTGAAACTTTTGAAAGTCTTGGGTGAATGCAAGGCGGCAAGCAGTGACCTCTGGTCATGTTGAAGACTGCTTGCTGTTTTCCGTTGTGATTTTTTTAAAATTACGGTTTATTTATGTTTTGTTGTGTGATGTACACTTATTCCACATCTTAATATCGTCTAATGTTAACTTATCGAGTGATAAAAATAACATACCTTAGACTGTTTCTGTCAATATAGTTGAGGTGATTTTACTCGGATTCGAAATAATCACAGGAATCTCATTTTCTAATTTCTCAATATCGTTTAATATGGTATTTATTTCAACTGTATTCATATCTTCTTTTGCCTCATTTAATTTTTTTGTCAAATACTCAAAATTGAACATTAGAGAATCGAAATCGCTGGGAATCGAATGTCGTAACTGAAAAAAAAATGTGTTCATTAAAACTGTTGATTTTTTAATAGAGTTTGAAATGCTTTTTTTTTCGCTTGTTTTCTTTGGTTTAGAATGCCGAATGGTTTGCAAATCTTTTATTTCTGACCTGTTTTTTTCCAATTCTTCTTCCGCAATAGAAATACTTTTTCTTAATTTTTCAATGATCTGAAATTAAAAAAAAACCATAAAAGTTATTTTATACCTAGATCGATGTTTAATCCTGAAACAAATCTATATGTTAATACAATATATCAAGCTATCTAACAAGATGTGCATATGGAAGGATTTGAACTTTCAACCTACAAGAAAATGTGGTCCCCATGCTTTTTTTTTAAATATGAAAGTAGACCCCAGCTTAGTATGAGTCCCATGGGCCTACCTTCAATATTTTTTATTTAGAGATTTAGAGATTTTTAAGAAATCATGCAAAACTTTTTTTTACTATTTTTGGTATCTTGAATTGAATTATTTCGGTAGCCACCCTCTTTTTGGCTCATCGTCTTCTTCTGATGATTAATTCATGTTCAATTTTTTTTTCATCGCAACTTCTAGTTTCTTCTCAAATCCTTGAACAAGACTTCTTGATTGATGTAGACCACCAGCCAGCTTAAAATAATAATATCTGTGGCGATGGTCTCTTTCTTTCTTGTTTTTAAAGCAAACATTGACTTCAATCAAGCTATGCAAACATGGTGTGTAACACCCTGTTGAGGTATTAAGTTTCTTAATGCAATAATTAATCTGTATTAGTGTTTTATTAATGGTTTGTTGCCATTCCTCATACTGTTTGTTTGGTTTGATTTCGAGTCAATCTTGTTTCGTTCCATTTCTTGATTTCTAGTGTTGTAATTGTACAAAATATTTTCTTTTCATCCTCAACCATAGCTGGTCACAAAACTCATCAAAATCAAACCCTTCATTAATAATTAATTCCTCTTAGTCTTCATCTCGTATTAGTGTTGTTATGTTATTAATTCCTGCCAAAACATAAACATCTGTAGGTTTGTATGTTTATTCTTTTATTCTTAATTTTATTTGATCCAATATCGATTCCATGGAGTACCCTGGGTAAACCTCTCTTATTGCCTTAGGTGTATTAATTTTTGTCGATTGATTGATTGATTGTTAGTTGTTTAATGTCCCGTCGGCGATATTGCAGCCATCATCGGGACATAAACAAGTTGAAATAATCCGCAAAAAATAGTTCCTCAAAAGCATTTATTTTTCAATGCTTTGGTGTATTTTAAACCAACAATGTAACAAACATATTATAAATTTATCTTATTAACAAATTAGATTTATTTTAACGAACATTTTGTCGTTATTTTATTTTGGCGAACTTTTCGTCAAAAACCGTTGTCAGCAGCGTCTGTATAGGTAGCTTTACGGACTATAAGCCGTTGTTTTCGGAGCTTGACTGTATCTGTGCTGATTACTAGAATGTTTCCAGTTAGACATTTTTTACTTCGTCAACCAACGAATATAAAATACGTCAGACCGACGACAATGTCCACCTTTCATGACAAATATGTTGTTGTACCTGCAGACAAAGCACCAAATAACATCATTTTTGTGTGCAAGAAACACTATATTGACTGTTTGACAGCTGAATTGGGGATTGGTTGTACCAGCAATAGCACCACATACACGGCTACAACACTGTCTAAGGAGTACTGTCATCTTTGATTGTCTTTATCAGTTGATTGGAGGGTGCCCGATAGGCAGGACGCAATACATGATCGGCGTTTTAACTTACTATGGAATCGATAAAAGTGTTAAAAAAGTTCCGAGAAGAAGATGATCCAGAATTATAGGTGTAAGAAGGAAAAAAAACTAAACACGCTGAGCAAAGCTGAATTTTACAAGTTGCAAAGGATCAGAACTTTAATTAAGATGAAATAATGCTGATTGGCGACATTGAAGATTGCAGGGAAAATATATGCAAGCTCGTTCATTTAAGTATATAAATTCAGGAGCAGAATTCAGTATCAGAAGCACCGGGCCCTAGCGGAGAACCAGTTAAGAATAAAAAAGCTACGCTGAGCGCAGCATGATACGACCGCAACATGTTGAACTCTGTACGTTGGAGGCCTAATACGGATAGTCTATTGCTTTGGTCACATGCAGCTAATGGTGGACTTATAAAGCCTTTTGACTATTGAACCCTGTTGCTGACTTTTAAATGCATATATGACACATATATATTTACATCAACATCTAATAGAAAAATACTTAAATTATTTATATACCCATGATGAATGACTCTTATAGCTTCTTAAACGTGAAGTTTTCTCAAACCTTGTCTTACATTTATATATTTTGTTTGGTTAACCATGAAAGTTGAAAATTTCAATTATTAAAGAGTTAGGTTATTATTCAAAAGTTGGTGGTGATACGAAAATGAATTGTAATTTTGATCTAATTTCATATTTCAGATCATTTCAAATATTGAAAAACCAACCTACTCCTTGAAGAAAGTACAATTGCCAAATGGCACTATAGCAGAAATAATGATTTGGAACAAAACTAACCATTGAAGTGATGGATGTAAAGATGTTGACCTTTAGTAAAGATGGGTTCAATAACTTTGAAAGCACTAGGGGGGCACCACAACATGGATTTCAGTATCAAAAGGGGGGATCCCAAACTATCAGTTTAGCTGCGACTCGGTTTCGGGATAAGGGTTATGTATCCACGTGCCTAGTCCACTGTCGAGTTAGCATCAAGGTGCTGCCTCGACAATCACGTTAGGGTAAGCATTTTAATAGGTTACTATTGTTACGCTATCGTTCTCTCCTGGTTAATCTCTTTATTGAGATATTCTCTTGTATGCTGTTCCCTGATAATTAAGGACTTTCCCTTCCACAGAAGGAAAGACCTTACTGTATTTCTTATGATTATTATTATTATTTTTTTTTTCTGCCGCAGATGTCAAAAAAGTGTCGCGACCTATCATTACGAAACTTAGTACTATTAATCGACACTACCAGGGCTCGACTTGAGTCGGCCTGCGAAACCAATCTATTTTTAGTAACGGAGTTATCTGCCCGGAACCCAAAAACCTTGTCTGCAGATAAAGTCAGAAACTGTAACCGTTATCAAAAATCTGAAGCAGGGAAAATGTTGCTAGACTCCTGGTCATGATTCGTCACGCAAAAAATTGTTTTTCGATCAACTTCCTGGTTACGCGTTTTTGACCCGAAAAGTGTCACGACTCGTCGATTTTTTTTTCTTCAAAACGGTTTGTCCTAGAGACTTGGGACCTTCACCAATCATCCTAGAAGACATATGTTACATCTAAAAATGTCAAGGTCAAAGGTCAAATCTCAAGGTCAGAGGTCATGGTACACCTTGTCTGCAGTATAGCTCAAAAACCATACAAAATTGAAGCAGACATGTAATGAGGAAAATACTCGTCTCATTTAGACCTTTATTTGATATAAAGGGTCGAACACTGTACGACAAACCGTTTTCGAGTTATGGCCCTTGACGCGTTTCGGCTTATTCGTTTTTGGCTTATAACTTTTAAACCATCAAAGATAATATAGTAAACATATGGGTTTTTTGTGACCGTCATTATGAGTCCTTCAATTTAAGACCAAAGTCCAATGGTTACGGGCAGCCATTTTCAAAAATGGCCGACACCCTTAACAGTTTTTATGAAATAACACTTAAACCGTACAAAATTGAAGCGGACAATACATGGGAAAAATATTCCCCATGTCGAAATCTACAAAAAATGTTTCAGGTGCGAAAGCGTAAAACTTGTCGTTTTTGAGTTATTGCCCTTGATTTGTAGTTTTAAAATGATTTTTTGTTTATAACTTTTTAACCATAAAAGATGGTGAATGAAACATAGGGTTCATTTGATAGAGAATTAAAATACCTACAATTTGAACCCAAACAGTACATGATTCGGTTGAACGGTTTCAAAATGGCTGCCAAAACAAGTTTCGCAAAACACGTTTTTTGCCCATAACTTGAAAACCATAACAGATAGTATAGTAAACATGTATACTTATATGAATCAGAATGCAAAGAGCTACAATTTGGGTCCAAGGTCAAAGGTCATGCGTCAAGGTCATTCCCTAGCAACAAGGTAACCTTAATGAAAAGTCCATAGCAACCATAAATATTCTTAAACCAGACTACTTTCTGAGTTAAGATGTTAGTTTTTTTCAACCGGAAGTGACATTTAGTCCATAGCAACCGACATAAAAGTCCTTAGCAACCATACTTTTTCTGACTCTAGGCCCCCTGATCTTCATTCTGGAGCCTATATCACAATAATTGGCAACATCTTGTCATAAACAAAGTGACTCAAATGTCTTGAGTACTTGTATAAAATAACATAACAAAAACATAAGACAGGGAAAGACCTCACATTTGTTCTCTGAACAAATGACTTTTTAATTAATTTTTTAATCCTTTTTTTCTAGATGTCATCAGTAGTATTTATGTATGATGCGGATAAGTCGAAGAGGAGGGCTAGGCTGCGCCTGTTGTGTCCTTGGCCAAAAGTGGAGGGTCAAATCACGCCTTTACTTCAGTCATATTGATGCAACCAAGTGTCCCATACAGTGTACACCGCCCAATCAAAGATGTCAAAAATAAGACTAAAAAGACCGTAGACTAGATCTCTCTTTCAACCTCACGTTCCGTTATATTGATGATGTTCTTTCACTAAACAATTCTCGATTTGGTGACTTTCTTCATCTCATATATCCCCAGGAGTTTGAGATAAAGGACACAACACATTCTAGGAAGTCTGCTTCATATTTAGATCTACATCTCGAAATTGACTCTCAAGGAAGACTTTCAACAAGGCTCTATGACAAACGTGATGACTTCAACTTTCCAATCGTCAGCATTCCCTTCTTGTGTAGCAACATTCCTTCCGCTCCAGCTTATTGAGTTGACGTATCTCAATTGATTCGTTACTCCAGAGCGTGCGGGACTTACATCGATTTCCTAAGCAGAGCAACACGTCTGACGCAAAAATTGCTCACACAGGGTTATGTTGCTCCTCGGATGCAGTCTTCACTCAAGAAATTTGACAGACGACATCATGCACTTATAGACAAATATGGGATTTCGATGTCTCAGATGAGTGCAGATGGTGGTTTGTCATAGGGTTATGATTTGTCTTCCTTTACCGGATTTTACTGAATGGACTATTGGCAACGGGACGGGTGTGCTATAGCAAGCAGGAACTGCTTACTCTTCCGGAGCACCCATTTATTGCTGTGTTTATGGATCTGCTAACAATCGCGCATTCATTAAAATGCATTTTCCGGATGAAAATCCAATAGAGACAAAGATGGTCATTTGGCATTATAAAAATCCTATGAGAAAGATGATTTTCATTATGGATCCATGCCACTTGATCAAGAAAATCAGAAATAGTTTGCTGAGTAGTGGTTACAATGACTTTCAGAACAGAGTACTTGAGGTGGGCAGTTGTACAATTCTTTGGCATATGTGGATAGATGCATACCATTGGGACAGAGACAATTGTTCTTTTCCTATTCACCACAAGCTTACCGATGAGCATTTATTTCCAAACAATGAACAAAAAATGAGAAACAAGCTTTCTTTTGAAACACTTGATTCCGACATGTAGAACTTAATGACGGAATACAGGAATATATTGAACCATGCTGGACAAGAAGCTCTGACAGGAGATATTCATGAATCGTGTATATTAAAATGTTTTATGATTTGCATATAATTTTGGTTAAAAATTCTTTATTTTATACATTTTTTCGTTACTACATAATAAATGATAAGACAAGGAAAAGACTAACAACTCGTACACACCCGTTATACTTGTATTTTTTTCAGATAAGATTACCCGTGGTAGGAGGTTTGTCCTCTTGAGAGGGCAAAACTAGCACCAAGCATCAAGTGAAAGCTTTGGTAGAGGGGGAGGCTAGCCTGACGACTGTGTCGGGCTGGTCCGAATCCCAAGTTGGAAGGTTACAAGAAGGTAGTTGTTTCTCTCTACATTTTGTAGAGAGAAGCGGCTACGGGATTAATTTGACTAAAACCACAAAGGTATGCATATGTCGCAACATTTAAGGTTCAATGCCGATTTTCTAATGAAGCTTTGTAGAATTTTGATAATTTATTTACCAAATTACCAATAATTTATGTAAGAACAAATATATACGAATGTTAAGTGCATCGGATTTTTTGTTTTAATGTCCATCCGTATTGCTCATCTATGCCATCTTTGCCGTCCGTCGTCCGTTAATAATTTCAAAAACCTGAAACCACTGAACCAATTTTACTGAAACTTTGAAGAAATTATGACATGTTTTAATTTTGAAATCGATTTGATGATCATATAGTTGCTTAAAATAGAGCATATATATGATTGATCACTTAGAATAGCTTATAAGTTAGAATACGAATAGAATCCGAATGTGCTTATAAGTTATATTAATCAAAAGCTCTACAAAAGTCTTTGCCCTTATGATGAAATGACCATTTAAAGGTCAATAATATATTTTTCCGGTTTGTATCCTGAAGAATGAAAACTAATGCACATAGAGAAAACCTGTTACTCGCTCTTATCTTCAGCTTATTGTAAGCTATCAAATAAAAATTGTCTGATCTCCTAATTTAGGAGCGACTCTTAAACTAAATTTGTCCAACATTTATCATTATTTTTCTTATCATTTCATTTAAGATCCTGAACACAGTATTTCGGGAGGAGGAAATGGCCCGTTTAACCATAGTATCAGAAGCAATGAAAAACCCTCCAGTGAAGACCCATTTGGAGATGGCCACTATGCCTCTCCAAAGCAGTGTGTCCATTCAGGGGACTATAATAGATTAGTTGTTAGTTAGTTGTTGCTTTTCTCCCAAGCAGCACGACTTCGGCTATATCCGGGAGATGAACATGACATGATGAGGTAGAGGAAATGGGGACACAAGGCCAATCGGGTAGGAGAGTTTTGACTGCCACTGGAAAAAGTAGTGATGGGTAGGGACGGAAAATTTAACCTCCTGCATAGGGATCCTACTGGTCCTACTCTTACGGAGACCTGCAGTAGGGTTCTTTAACGTGCGAGGAACGTGGCATCAGGTTTTCCGCATTATCGCCTGACGACCCCGCATCTTTCGATGTCAAGGGTGCCCCATTCAACCACCTGGGGCACACACCCCAGTCGCTTTGTGGGCAAAGCGGCCTGACCCGATGTCAGGTTTCTGAGCGCTCTTTAATGGACTTTTACCGACAAGCTTAGCGCTGCTACGGGCCTATTCGCCACCCGGAACCCGCACGGGTAGGAATGTAATAGAAGTAAGTTGTCAAACTATTTTGTCTTTCGCTAACAGTATATAAGTATTAATAAAAAATTTAAGTGAGTTCCTGTCACTTATCTCTCAATATATAAATAAAATATTAGTTGGTGCTTTTTCTGACATATTAGACACATTGGATTTGCAGCTTAAGGAGATTTGCTCCTCATATTTTAAGATTTTTGTCAGATTTTCGAGATCCTCGGGATTTGTCCATCTATTACATTGAATATTTTTGCCCATGAACCCCCTATTTTCTTATTATTCAAAAACATGTCCACCGAATATGCAGTTCACAACTTTTTATGAAATTTTATTTTCTCTGTCATACATAGATGCTATGCAAAAGTAATGAAAAATCTAGAGAGAACTTATTTCCAGCCCAAATTATAAACGCCTATAGCATTAAAACGAGCACATGGACCTACATTTTTTCTTGTTTTGATCATTTGTCCACATTATTTAAAAGATAGCAACTTTATCCATTTTTATTTACTTAAGGATAGAGGAGCAAACCCCCTTAAAATTCAAGATAAGTAAATGTTTTTTTTGCGTATAAAAATTATAGCCATTCTGTCTTTGTTTCAAGCTTTAGAAACGATCATGGAGATGTGATATATATATAAATGGTCCAAATAATTAGACGATTGTACTCATTGTGTTTTACTCTTTTCAGACGATCAAAGAAATCAATTCGCCTGCTCACCGTATGCGCGAAATTGAGATGTCGGTAGCAGGGGGAAATTTGACGGTCCAGTTCTGGGACCAACGTTTAATAACGATGGTTGCCAGAACTGGATTTCTAGTGAAAGTGACAGCTTTGGAGTTGCGGAGCCATGTGCCCCTGCAACTTGCAGGGACACAAAGTACTGTTATAACAGTAAGTTTCAAATAAAACTATACATATATATGTACTCAAACCTTACTACAAAATCTTCTGAATCACGGTGCATATTCATAACGCATCCTTTCAGATCAAATCGGCGTTCTTGGATCCTTTCAGATCAATTAATGCACCATTTTAGATGAAACTAATCGACTTCCACTCTTTCGACGAGGATGGACGATGATGACAGGTATCTTTTAATAAACTAATCATATGACGGAACATCAGGAATATTCTTCTTTACAGAAATTGCATATATAGTACGAAAAAAGGCTCTCGTTTGGCGAAAAACAAGAAACTAAGGGGCGACATCACATGACATTTCAGAAAAATCTTTTTAATCTATTTCTCCTTGGATTTTTCTTCTTGTTGATTCTACAGAAAAACTATTATGATATACATTCACAACTTTTTAAAGCACAAACAAAGTGTAGATGCAAAATAAGATTACAAATCACCGTAAAAAAATCGTTGGCAACGCACCATTACAGACCTTATCGTTTTGGGGTAACAATCCCTTTCAGATAAGTGAGGCAACGATTCATTCCGGATCTGCATAACAATTCCACAAGAAATATGAAGTTCAAATACCCGCAGTAAATTACAATCAAAGTTAACAGCTTGACCTAATAAATCTAATTTTTTATATAAACTGGGATTACTCCAATTCAGCTTAAACGCAAATTTATTCTTTGTTGCACTGGAATAATAACGTTTCATATACATGATATACATTAATTTTAAAAACAAGGGGTTGCACTAAGTCGTGCTAAGCATACCCCCACTCGGCCATTCAGAAAACAGGAAGTAGATGACCGACTGACCTGGAAGGGGGAAGCACGGTACAACTCATCATGCTAAAGCTGTATACCAAATTTGAAATCAATCCCTTCTCTAGAAGCTGAGAAATCTGTTACGAAAAATTGTCTTTTTTTTAACCATAAAAAGTAAAGTCAGCTCGGAAAACAGGAAGTAGATGATGGACTGCGGTATAACTAATCATGCTGAAGCTGTGTACCAAATTTGAAACTAATCCATCCGATAGAAGCCGAGAAAACTGTTACGAAAAATTTAACTTTTCAAATTTTTTACCCTTAAAAGTCTAAGTCGGCTTTGAAAACAGGAAGTAGATGATGGACTGACCTGGAAAGGGTAGGCATAGTATAACTCATCATGCTGAAGCTGTGTACCAAATTTGAAACCAATCCATCCAGTAGAAGCAGAGAAATTGAACCGGACGGACAGACGGACAGACGGACGGAGGGAGGGACGGACGGACAAGGTGATTGCAATATAGCCCCCTCTCTTACGAGTGGGGGTATAATTATAAATCAATCCCTTCAGTAGAAGCTAAGAAATCGGTTACGAAAATGTTTCCATTTTTGACCCTTAAAATAGTCTAAGTCGGCTTGAAAAACAGGAAGTATATGACCGACTGACCTGAAAAGGGGAGGCACAGTAAAACTCATCATGCTGAACCTGTATACCAAATTTAAAATCAATCCCTTTAGTAGAAGCTGAGAAAACTGTTACGAAAAATTTCCCATTTTTTACCCTTAAAATAGTCTAAGTCGGCTCGGAAAACAGGAAGTAGATCATGGACTGACCTGAAAAGTGGAGGATATGTACATTGCATCATGCTTAAGCTGTCTACCAAATTTGAAATCAATCCCTTCAATAGAAGCCGAGATATTGTACCGGACGGACAGACGGACGGACGGACAAGGTGATTGCAATATAGCCCCCTCTCTTACGAGTGGGGGTATAAAAAGAAGCAGGGAGATCTTTCATGAAGCTCTCTATACACATGTATATGTCCTTTTTTCACTTGAATTTCAGAGGAAAGAAAGCAAAAAAAGAGAGGCCGAGGACTTTGGCTTAACAGACCAAAAAAGAGAAAGATCCAGGAAATCGTAACTGATACACCAAGTGAAGCTCCCCCGGTTACACCATGAACTACAGTCAATAGAATTGCGCCGTCATCAGCAGAATTGATAAAAGCACCTCTAAAAGGAATACGAAGAAGAAGAAGTTCAACCGGCAGACAGCTGTTCACACAAACTAGAAATGAGACCGTTTACAGAGAGCTCGAACATATTTTGCCCAATATTTTAGAAACTTTGGAAACAGAGGGCCTTAAAACAGACTTCTTGATATTGCTACGAACAATAAATAATGGAAAATTTCCCCTTCATAATATTGCATTCTGCCTGTAACTTGATGTTGCACGGTGGTACTCATTAGATAGTACAACTCAAATGGTTTACCCGAACGAGAGTCTTAAGTTTTGGAAAGTGTTCTACAGGCTTTTTCATGGGAAAGCGCTTCGTTTCATGGCGGGTTTAAAATCTATTGGCCAGGTAGTTGAGGGATCATCAGAAAAGGGTTTATACGATCCAAAAGACTCGTCCATCAATTTTGCGGTCCCCAATGTAAAGACTATCAATCTTTTCAACCCTCTAGAAACTGGTGTTCCGAGAGAAATTGCGCCAGGCGTGATAACAGAGGCATTGGAAAATGTTAATACTGTAAAAAGCTTTGTTCTCTCGGTCGATGGAAAGAAACTTGCTCCAGGGCTTTCATCGGATAGTGGGGATCAAGATTTGTTCGGCTGTGAAGACAGTGATTCATTAAGGAGTCTGAAAGATCGGATCAGTGAGGAATTAAAGAAAGTAGAAGACACCAAGACCAAATGGCAATCACTTGACATTTCTAATCAAGTAGCCTGTTTGCAAGAACTGATTAAATTGGTGACGTACAGAATCAAAGAACTTCGAATTCTTTTTAAGAAACAAGAACTAGACCTTAAGAAGTTCCACAAAGAGGCTGGTGAAGATTGGCGTAATTCCCGATACATTTATGCCATCAGCAGTGTTCAGTCCACCCTATACCAAATTAAGTCACTAGTAAGCAGACTACTGCAGATTAATAATACTCTGCTGAAGTTAGGTTCCACCCTGCTCGACAACAGAAACGTTTTTATTGAGGGAAACGAACTAGAGGTGTTTGATCAAGGCAATTGGATAACGCTGAAAGAACCATATGATCTACCCGACGATTTGAAGTCAAATCCCAGATTTATTAAACAGAGGTCAGAAGAATTGAAAGCCCGACGAGAACAATTTCGTATTACCGGTAGCCGAATTTATGAGGGCATAGGACTTGATTCACTGAAGAAACTTCAGATTCACTTTGATAAGGTTGTCTGAAACAAACAGACGGACGATGATATTTCTACAGAAGCAAGGATTAGAATGAATCATGGAACAGTTTCAGAGGTCAATGCTATAGCAACGCTTGAAGGGAAAGTGTTGCCCCTGTATTTTCCG
Organism: Arcuatula senhousia; assembly: GCA_963971305.1. Taxonomy (NCBI): domain Eukaryota; kingdom Metazoa; phylum Mollusca; class Bivalvia; order Mytilida; family Mytilidae; genus Arcuatula; species Arcuatula senhousia. Next base: position 18,812 of record CAXARO010001371.1, read on the forward strand.
TCGCTTGGTTATGTCGAAGAAGGATTTGAGGGTAAACCACTCCTTTTGGTATCTCCAGATGCCAGTCTTTGCAAAAGAAATGATGTCACAACAGAAATTCCAATCCCGTTACTAGGATGTGAATTCAAGTGTTCATACCCAAACGAGTATAAAACTCCAGTACACTATGATATTCCGGTGAGGTATGCAATAAATAATCAACATGATTTTAAATGAAAACTATGAAACAAGAATTGTGGATTTTGTAACATACTAGTATTAACAAATAAAAAGCACCCCCAAACAAAAAACTCAAAAAAAAACAAACAACAAAACATGAGACGTATATATATTATATTATTACCCTATTACGGACTTAAAATAACGAAAGCCATAAGTTATAGCGTACCTTAATTTTTGCATATTTCTGAACATTTTCTAGCAACCCTCCAAAAAGATTTTAAATTGCAGCAGGATTATGAGAATTGTGTCACGTTTACTTAAAAAAAATTGAATTAATTCACCTGGTTGGGCGAAGCCTAATTTTCTCGGACTTGTTCTTTTAAATCCTACGATTACGCCCTAGAAAATTAGGCTCCGCCCAACCAGGTGAACTAAATAGAATAATAAAACTAAAAAAAAAACCACAAATTTAATAAATTTTCTTTTTGTATACTTGCAGGTGAAGCATTCTCAAATATGTTTTGCTTGAAAATGTTTGAAGTACCATTGAAAATTATCTGAAACTGCAAAATATCAGCTATGAATGTTCAATTTTATTTATTAGGTACATTCCCCACATTCTTAGTGAAATGGTATGCATGGGTGTCGAAAGGCTTGTCTATGTCTCCTGGTCCAAAGAATCAGCCACAGTCTTTCTTGCCACATTTGATAAGCCTTTGTGGACATTGATTCTGAATGAATGCGATGCATTATATGGTGATACTAATCCTAAACGACCAACCCGTATAACAGCCAACTGTAAAGATATACAGTCTCAGTTTGAGTCATATAAAGAAAAAAACGTGGAATTATTATGCGAAGTTCCTTCAATCACAGCCTTGCAGAAATCTGTTTCACAAACTGCAGATCATACACCATATGTCTATCCAATTATTTCTGTTCGAGACGATTCAGTAGAAGAAGAAAAGCTTGATGTAGAGGCTATTTTTGGTGAGACATCAACAGTACTAAATGAGGCATATCATTTTTGTCGCCGAAAGGCTACGGAAGTTCTTGTTTGGTTGTTAAGTGATACTGATAGAGATTGGAATCCCGAGGTCACACATTCTTTGCCCATAGGATACGCAATGAAGGGTTATAGCCTAGTGTCATCTGTGATGCGGAAGATACATAATGAAATGTTACAAGCCTGCTATGAAAGAAATGTTGATGTTATATGCAGCTGTTTTGACGGTCAGTGGCTTCGACTTGCTCCAAAAGATGATCAGGTCAAACCGCTAACCCAATTGCAGTTACAAATGGATGTATGGGAAAAGGCTAAGAAGAAAACAAGAGACAATATACTTAACCACTTGAAAGAGACACCTATCATCAAGCATTCAGAACCACTTTTATTGGAAAAGATCGAAAACGGGTCACTTCAAGTCGGCTATCCACTTTATGAGAAATTGATGTCATGTTTGAAAAAAAACATTTACAAGCCAAGTATATCTCGAATCAACCCAAAGACCAACGGTAGGAGACGATATAACCTCATGTCTTCCGAGTGATGCACTCGATTGCTTGATCGATAATGAAGATATTGCATCAGACATCAGAGAAGGCGCCGAGACATCAGATGAAACTATGGTGACATCAGAGGAAAATGAGACAGAAATAAACGAACCTTTCAAATGAACGAAACACCACGAAAGAAAAAAGAAACTACGATAAGACCAGGAAAATTACATTAGGAGATGAAGTCTTTGGGGAAATTCTAGACAAACTTAAAGAGTCACAGAAGGCGAAAACAAAAAGAAGAGAATGGCAGAACAAAGAAACAAAAGACCTGAAAGAAATGATAAACTCATTAGATTCCCTTCAGCAATTGGCTCATGACGAACTAAATATCATTATAGTTTGTACACTTCAAGCACAAAGAGAAGCGTCATTCATGATACTAAAATCATGGAAACTTAGAGATAAGATTAACGAAATAAGTAGATTATTCGGCAGCGGTGACATGAATGAAGAGGAGGTGTTCGTGAAAGACCTGATGACACTGAAAGAGATTGCATATAGAAAAATCAAAACAAGTCCAAAACTGAAAGGAAAAAATCTGCCAAAATCTTCCCTCAACATGATCTATGCTACCTTATCATATCCCTAGGAACATTCTGAGTGGGTTACGAATTCTCCATTTTCGGAACCATTAAAAATCGATGACATAGGCTCAACGGAACTCTTTTCCTATCCCGGTTACAGTATTTCACGAAAACGATTAGAACCTAAATGTGTAGACGCACACCACCTGCTCGTCAATTTGCGTGTCAAAGTCTGTAAAGATGGCTTCTTAGGTATAAACAAGAATGCGTGGGTTAGAGTTGCGGACACTGAGAAAGGCTATCAAGATACCAAGACTTATGGCCACAGTGACGGAAATAATGCACTACAGATGCGACCCATCCAAAAGGTACGTAGTATCACAATATCAAATGCATTTTTTTATCGTCCGCTTTCCATTTACTAGTACTTAAAATACATTGGTATATGTCTGTCAATCATACGTTTATTAGATATTTATTAGGAGATCAAACGAATAGAATGAAATTCGTTTTGTAGATATATGGGTTTTTTTTGTCGATTAACCCCCCCACCCCCCCCCCCCCAAAAAAAAGCTGTGGGGGTATTGGGTGTTTATCATCAGGTGAATCGGATAGCCGTTCTTGAAAACAATTGAAAATGATCACAATTTAGTAGCTCTTATGATACAGTGTGATGTATATCTGTGTACTTTCCAAACTGATTTAATAAAAAAAAACAAAGGTCCAGGCAATGAATTTAAAAACTGCGCATTACGCATGTTTCGTCTATACAAACCTCAACAGAGACGCTCAATCGAAAATTTGAAAGGCCAAATAACCATGAATATGAAGAGCAAAATATATTAAATCAACATATCAAACAAACTGACTAAGTATTATTTGTACCATACTTCACTTTTCCTTTGATGTTTCCTTGGTGCATCTACTGCAAACAACCACTTTTAGTTTAAAAGTACACACGACTCTTTGTTTACGTAGTTGTTTTAGTTTCCATATTATTATGTTTCAAAGTGGTTTTCCCTTAAAGGAACATACCAAGAGATAACAAAAATGTGTTTGTCTAAAACAGATGCATACTAAGTTTCATTAAATTTTACATATAATTATTCAATTCGTATAAAGACAAGAAATATTCAATACAAACGTACCATTCGTCTAAACAAGATGCATACCAAGTTTCATGAATTTTAGTGTACTTTAGGAAACCAATAAAATACTATATGGTAACTTACACAAGTATATTAATTGGAGTTATATCAGGAACTCTTATTTAATATCTAATTATTATTACTTTCAGAACATTCAGCATTACAACATGTAGAAAGTCAGTTTATCCAGTGCCACCTCTATCACAAGGAACTGAAATAAGGGATGAAATCGGACAAATTGATCAGATGAACCTGAAATCTGTAGTTTTAAGGTAAATGTATAACGATAACAACAAAACCATGCCTGGTCAATTTTACGAATTACAAGAACAGACATTTGGCCCCAAACGGTTGAACATCAATAAGTCGTTAAATAGGAAGTAGATGTTCGACATATGTGAAAACTGGTTCTAAGGATCTAAGGTTTGGCACCCCCATAAACCCTGGTTTAAGCCCCTTTTTTACGGAGGAGGAGTATGCTCTTGCATTGAAGCTATTGACAAAATCTCAGGCTATACCTGTTGATGCTAAAACAAAACGGCAAGCCAAGATGTATTCCTGGAAGAGAAGAAAGGCGGATACTTATTGGTGGGAAAATATTGTTGCCATGTAACCAAAATACAAATGACAACGAAGTTCCAGACAATAAATTTTGCTACGCCTGACGCGCGTTTCGTCTATTCAAGACTCATCAGAGGCGCTCTACCAAAAATATTGAAAATGCCAAACACTGTATGAAGATGAATAGTGCATAAACACTTTTTATAAAAGCTATAAATGCGATGGTGCCAATAAACTATGTCATCTTATCAAGAAGTCGTTTAATGGCATAAGGAAAAACTTACCCGAAAGCAATTAAATGATATGGAAAGTTATCGGACAACCAACCTAAGGCTCGACAATAGAGGAATGATATCAGTAATTTTCCGTCCCTATCCGTCATTCCTCTTTCCAGTGGCAGTCAAAACTCTCCTATCCGATCCCATTTCCTCCACTTCATCATCTTTTTACGTTCTTTGTATCACCACTTTCATGTTCATCTCCCGGATATAGACGAAATCATACTGCTTGGGTGTAAAGCAATAACTAACTAAGACCATAGTTATGGTGGAAACAAATAAAATATATGAATTGTTTGCCCTTTATGGGCCCCTTATTTCGAAACGAAAAAAAGGGGGAACCCTCAAAATCAATCAAATTTATCCTTTTATGGTAAGGAACGTCACTGTCAAATTTTAAAGCAATCAGATAACTAGAACTAAAGTTATTGTGGAAACAAACAAAAAAATAGTATTTTTGGCCCCTTATTTCTAAACGAAAAAAGGGGGACCCCTAAAATCAATCCCATTCATCCTTTTATGGTAAGAAACATAATTGTAAAATTTCATGGCAATCAGATAACTGGAACTAAAGTTATTGTTGAAACACTAAAAAGTTAACAAACAACGACGACAACGACGACAGAATCATACCATAATATGTCCGCAAATTTTTTGCCGTCGTATAAAAATGGAGATTATTAGGTGCCAGGCATACCATCCACATTTCTATATAGACAAGCATAACAATATTAGATCAACATATTATTTTACCATAAATAAGTCGTGACAAGACACCATGGCCAGTCAGACAAATGGTACACTCCTCGAAGATGAAATGTCCAATGCACAGGTACAGTTTGTGTTAACATGTTCATAAAGATGGATAATTTAGAACCATTGAAGTACAGAAAAAAGTGCACACATATCATTTATGTATATGTATTCACACAGGCACTTGTTTCATTAAACAAATATTTTTAGAGTAAATGATGGTTTTTTTTAAATAAAGTGCCTAGGTGTGTATACAGTATACTCATATACATGTACGTTCATATTTCAACATTTTGTTCTGGCGCTCTACTCCATTGTTTGTGTTGACAGAGACATTAAACCTGTTGTGCCTGTATGCTTGAACCCATCGCTGAAAATAAAATACTAAAATGCAATTTGTTATTGTGAAAAATCCAAAAACCTAGATACATGAACACTAATCTTTCCCTTTTAAATGCAACATAAACTGATAACCTATTCTTATTTGATGCTTTTCAAAAAAAATAAAATTATTATGATTTCAATATTTTGGATTCAAATTAGAGGTTACTTAAATAAATGTAGACACTGACTAAATAGCTTTTTATTCTCTATACTTAAGGAAGTAAAAACAAAATAGAAGCACTCAAGTGATTCATCATTCATTCACCTGTGACATAGTAAAATATAAAAAAATATACCTCTGACTTGCTTAGCCAGTATCTAGAAAATCAATTTCTCAGGCGGGCATTTTTTTTCCAAACTTCACTGTTCTGAAAAAAAAATAAAGAAAACAGATATTTTAAGAAAGGATATGGTGAAAATGAACATGAGACCACAACACATGTGTTATACTACTGCAATTTAATGAGCTGTATGGCCATTTCAGAATTTTATTTCTCATCAGCAGCACTAGAATCCAAACATAGAAAATCCACTATTCAAGAAACATACATGTATCGAAAAAAACATTAAAGCCAAATGAAATCCAAATTATGTATAAAAAGACAAAACTTTAATGATGGGAGTTTAGCCTTAGGTTTTAGAATTTGCAATTATTAAGATCAAAGTTTTGAACAAAGAGTACACATCAAACAACAAAGGTCAGGACAATAAATTTTAAATGCACCTTAAGCATGTTTCCTCTATACAAGACTCTTCAGAGACGCTCAATAAAAAAATTGAAAGGCCAAATAACCCTGAATATGAAGAGCAAACTATATTAAATAAAAAAAACCAAACAGACTACCAAATTTAAACCGTCCCGTGCGGGGCCCGGGTGGCGAATAGGCCCGCAGCAGAGCCTAGCTTGTCGTAAGAGGCGACTAAGGGTCTTGGGATTCTGACGTCGGGTCAGTGCTCAGCCCACAGAGCGACCAAGTGTGTACCCTAGGTGGCTGAATAGGGTGGCCCTCGTCCGCGGGGGTTGTCAGGTCTATAATACGGATACCTTGACCGCCGACCATAGTGGGCCAACGTGTTTGGAGAGTGCCACGCTTCATGCACGTAAAAGACCCCTTTGTGGACCGCCAAGTAGTGCACCACATAGGCTAAATTTTCCGCCCCTACCCACCTCTCCCCTTTTCCTGTGGTTCTTCAAAATTTACCGGTCCTTTGTGTCCCACCCCACCCCATATTTCATTTATCATCATCATCATTTCATGTTCATTTTATCACCCTTTTCATGTTCATCGCCTGTAAATAACCTATATAGCGTTGCACGGGCGTAAAACACCAACTCACTCACTCACCAAATTTAAACCAAGACTTAACTATGCCCGAGAGTAGAATAACCTTAGGATTTCTATAAAAGATCAGGAGATTACTATATGAACATGAATAATAAATATATATACCTGCAACTTTACCACAGAGTCTTGGTATTCCTCAATGGTATAGGAAGAAGCAAGAGGTCTTAGCAGTAGTAATACATCCTCTTGCTCTTTTGTCAAACCATTATGTGATGTACTTAGCCACCTTCCCCAACTCTGTTCCCGGTGGAAATCGCATAAGTAGACGAATGATTCTAAGAAATAAACAAGTTAGAATTGTAATTGGAATACGACTAGTAAAATAAAGAAGTGGAGCAGTCGCAAACGACAGCTAATCCCCTCGCCCGTCATTGATTTGAAGTATTTTTATGTAAATTTAGCAGATTTCTGCAAATCATCCATGCTGAACATATAGGTCAAGGTGATCTAATTTTGGTATAGATGCTGGGTATTATCCACGCTGCACCCACTAACCCAATATCATCTCTCCATCACTTGTAGTTGCTGAGATATGGACCTAAACCAAAAATTTAACCCAAGTCATCCATGTGGAAAATGTAGGTCAAGGTGACCTAATTTTGATACGGATGTTGGTTACTATACATGATGTACCCACTGACCCAATGTCATCTCTCTATCACTTGCAGTTGCTGAGATATGGACCTTAACCAAAACTTTAACCCAAGTCATCCATGCAGAAAATGTAGGTCAAGGTGACCAAATTTTGGAACGGATGCTGGTTACTATCTATGATGTACCCACTGAACCAATATCATCTCTCTATCACTTGCAGTTGCTGAGATATGGACCTTAACCAAAACTTTAACCCAAGTCATCCATGCAGAAAATGTAGGTCAAGGTGACCAAATTTTGGTACGGATGCTGGTTACTTTCCAAGATGTACCCACTGACCCAATATCATCTCTCTATCACTTGCAGTTGCTGAGATATGGACCTTAACCAAAACTAACCTGAGTCATTCATGCGGAAAATATAGGTCAAGGTCACATAATTTTGGTACTGATGCTGACTCCCATCAAAGATGTACCTACTGACCAAAGATCATCCCTCTATGATGTTTAGTTTCTAAGTTATTGACAAAACAAAAACCATTACGTACGTACGTACGTACGTACGAATGAACCAAATGCTATATCCCCTCCCCAACTCCGTTGGGCTCGGGGGTAATAAATATAGATTTGGTTATACATGTAACATTTAAACTATGGTACAAGATACAAGTAATTTATAAACATCTTACTTTCATTTATTTCATATACTTTAGACATTACAATACTTATTAAATTGTCATATTAACTAATTTATTAAATCACCAAAAAAGTGAACAGTTCAATCTTTCACATACAAGTACTTTACAAATACTTTAATTCTATACAAAATAGATAGATAAATCGATCAAATCTTGACAACAGGAAAACTATTGGCATACAAAGAGGTTTGATACAAACAACTGAGTTGATACATAAAAAACTAGTAAGATAGATTTAGTGTTTGTTTTCCTTCTTAATTAAAAAAAAAATAACTCAGGTGTCTGTTACAACTTAAACTGTGCATGTGACTGTCTTGCTGAAGTAGGATAACTAGCTACATATATAGTTACAATGAAGAAAATATTTCATATTAAAAAGCAGAAGTGATTAGTACAGGTATACATAGAGTGCTAGCACCAGACATGAAAAGGTTGAATAAAATCAATACTTACCAAGTCTATCACTGTTTATAAGGAAAAGATAATTTTTTGTAATATTGACTTAAAGTTTATATTAACAATACACTGTGTTACATTATCTGATACTCCATCTGTTCAATATTAATTTGGTGTTGCTCTTATAATTTTTTTTTCATTTTAACCTAACAACTTTTGTTTCTTTATTTCTACAAGCCATTATTTATTAGATTTATTTGTGCTGATTTATCATTCATTTTAATCTAGATTCATTCAGTATGTATCTCATGAAAGTACATGAAATACAAAACAAACCTGGAAAAACATTTTCAAGAGCTGAAATTTCTTCTGTGGCATAGTCACACATGAAGTATCTGGGCTTCCATTCCAGATTCCAATCCTTTAAAACTTTAAGAGCTTTTTCAATTGATGTTTGGTCCTTTGTTTCAATAATAAATGATGCCACACAGATGTAGTTCACATTTGTCGTGACACATAAAAAGTATAGTGGTAGAGCATATTTAGTTGTTCTGTAAGTGGCATCCAGCAAACTAATTTCATTACCATATCTCAGTAAGAGACGCTGTTGCCAGGATGTTTGATGAACAAACATAAATTTCTGACTTTTTCCATAATACTGTTCTACATTATTAGTCCCAAACAATGTTGTTTCATCATCTATATCTGATGGACCTATAACAATAATGCAATAGTAAATACATTTTGAATTCATGGTCATGTCTTTATAAAAAAAAGAAAAAAATACTGTACAAAATTATTACAGGTATTAATGACCCAATAATTTGTTTTTTGTACATTGTATATCAAAGCAAAAACAACATAGTACAAAGTTATTCATTGGTCTGAATAACCCAATAAAGATAAAATTATTTCTGGGTATATAATCAGTCTATAGTCATGTATTCGTGTATAACAGGTATTAATGACTTGCTAAAAAATTATTTCTGGGTATATAATCAGTCTATTGTCATGTATTCCTGTATAAGAGGTATTAATGACTTGGTATAAAATTATTTCTGGGTATATAATCAGTCTATAGTCATGTATTCGTGTATAACAGGTATTAATGACTTGGTGTAAAATTATTTCTGGGTATATAATCAGTCTATAGTCATATATTCATGAATAACAGGTATTAATGACTTGGTATATAATCAGTCTATAGGCATATATTCATGAATAACAGGCATCAATGACCTGGTATAAAATTATTTCTTGGTATATAATCAGTCTATAGTCATATATTCATGTATAACAGGCATCAATAGCCTGGTATAAAATTATTTCTGGGTATATAATCAGTCTATAGTCATATATTCATGTATAACAGGTATTAATGACTTGCTATAAAATTATTTCGGGGTATATAATCAGTCTATAGTCATGTATTCGTGTATAACAGGTATTAATGACTTGGTATAAAATTATTTCTTGTTAATATATAATCAGTCTATAGTCATATATTCATGTATAAGATGTATTTATGACTTGGTATAAAATTATTTCTTGGTATATAATCAGTCTATAGTCATATATTCATGTATAACAGGCATTAATGACCTGGTATAAAATTATTTCTGGGTATATAATCAGTCTATAGTCATGTATTCGTGTATAACAGGTATTAATGACTTGGTATAAAATTATTTCTGGGTATATAATCAGTCTATAGTCATGTATTCGTGTATAACAGGTATTAATGACTTGGTATAAAATTATTTCTGGGTATATAATCAGTCTATAGTCATATATTCATGTATAACAGGTATTAATGACCTGGTATAAAATTATTTCTTGGTATATAATCAGTCTATAGTCATATATTCATGTATAACAGGCATTAATGACCTGGTATAAAATTATTTCTTGGTATATAATCAGTCTATTGTCATGTATTCCTGTATAAGAGGTATTAATGACTTGGTATAAAATTATGTCTGGGTATATAATCAGTCTATAGTCATATATTCATGTATAACAGGTATTAATGACCTGGTATAAAATTATTTCTTGGTATATAATCAGTCTATAGTCATATATTCATGTATAACAGGCATTAATGACCTGGTATAAAATTATTTCTTGGTATATAATCAGTCTATTGTCATGTATCCCTGTATAAGAGGTATTAATGACTTGGTATAAAATTATTTCTGGGTATATAATCAGTCTATAGTCATATATTCATGTATTACGGGCATCAATGACTTGGTATACAATTATTTCTGGGTATATAATCAGTCTATAGTCATATATTCATGAATAAGAGGTATTAATGACTTGGTATAAAATTATTTCTTGGTATATAATCAGTCTATAGTCATATATTCATGTATAACAGGCATCAATGACTTGGTATAAAATTATTTTTTGGTATATAATAGTCTATTGTCATGTATTCCTGTATAAGAGGTATTAATGACTTGGTATAAAATTATATCTGGGTATATAATCAGTCTATAGTCATATATTATTTTTTTATTATAAATTCAAATTACAAACAACCACATATTAAAAAATCAGTAAAAATGGAGTATGATATTTCTAAAACTACTCATCCTATATATTTAGCTTTTAATGAAATGGTAAATAAAACTGTTTTTAAAATCCTAATGTAAGAAATTTTCTTGTCAGCTTTTGCACTAGTGAATTAGGCAGTACTGAGTGCTTATTTCTCCATGCATGAATCAAACTGTATAGTTAAAAGCAAACCATATTCACAATTAAACATAAAACCCGTGCGGGTTCCGGGTGGCGAATAGGCCCGCAGCAGCGCTAAGCTTGTCGGTAAAAGTCCACTTAAGATCGCCCAGAAACCTGACATCGGGCCAGGCCGCTTTGCCCACAAAGCGACTGGGATGTGTGCCCCAGGTGGTTGAATGGGACAGCCTTGACATCGAGAGATGCGGGGTCGTCAGGCGATAATATGGAAAACCTGACCGCAAACCATAGTGGTGCACCGTGTTGGGAAAAGTTTCACGTTCCTCACGTTAAAGAAACCTGATGCAGGTCTCGGTAAGAGTAGGACCCGTAGGATCCCCATGCAGGAGGCGAAATTTTCCGTCCCAACCCATCACTCCTTTTTCCAGTGGCAGTCAAAATTGGCCTTGTGTCCCCATTTCCTCCACTTCATCATCATTTCATGTTCATTGTATCACCACTTTCATGTTCATCTCGCGGATATAGCCGAAATCGTGCTGCTTGTATTGTAGGTTTGCCTTTAATGACAAATTAGAATAGTCTTTCTCATATCTCATATCTTTCTCTTTTTTGCGTGACTAACTTTTTCAGTTCAGACCTGGGGTCGGCGGAAGCTTTGGTTTTATATCCAATTTTCTCTCGTATAGGACATTCTAGAGTCACTCATGGCCACCTGATGACACAAGAGAAGGAGGCCCCAATGTGCATTCCTTGTGACTCGCGGTATTTTTTTAAGCATGTTTTCCTCGACTGTGTTGATGTTGCTCCAATACGAATGAAGTATTTCACTTGTGCAACAATGCACGAATTGTTCAGTGGTATCCCAACCGATGCCATTTTATCGTTTTTAAAGGAAACTGGTTTATATACAAAATTGTAGTTTATTTAAGTAACCTTTTGTAAGTATTGTATTGTTATACGTTATTTATTTATCTATGTCATCATAATTTGTTAAAATATTGTAGTTTGTTCTTTATCACTAGTTTTATGTTTTAATGTGCCCTTTTTAGTTGGTGTTTTTATCTAGTCATACTTTTTTGTTTTATCGACGGTCTTTTGACTTTGTTTTATACTTAAATTTTTAGTTATATATCACAACTTGTTTATGTCCCGATTATGGCTGAAATATCGCCGACGGGACATTAAGCAGACAACAATCAATCAATCAATCAATCAATTTTTCTCTCCTATATTGTCAACAATTTCTTTCATATCGGAAATCAGTCCTTTGAATATGCCGTCAAGATCAGAGGTAAACAAGGTGGTATTTCTTACGACTAGGAAGATAATAATTTTCTTCTTGTTGGCCTTTGTCATTTCTTTGGGCAGAGGTTGGCAATCTAGTCTGTCCCTTTCTTGTTTAAAGACTTTCAACTGGGTGAATCAAATCGTTGTTGAGAGAGGGGTGTTCCCAATATCGTTAAATTTATCTTTGCCATCTTCGTAGTTTTGCCATTTGTCCAGGGAATTGAACCACCAATGCAGATAAAAAGCACCGAGAAAGCGAGCACTGTCTTCGTCATCCTGTAAATCTTGAAGGGTGGCATACAACCCTCTCAAGAATTTAACCCCATTGTCCTTAGGGTAACCCTAAAATTTCTGCATGACTTAAGTCTGTGAATTTTAGGTTTATGTTTATTTGATTGTTTTACTGATAATTTGCAACACGCACCTAGGCCTTAAAAGGAACGTTCTTGGTCGGAATAATAATTGTTCATGCCTCAATCATTTGGATGGGAAAAAGATTATTTTTCTGTACCGAATATTCACCTTATTTTTTACTAACGATAACGTAACCCTCTCTTCGAGTTACAATTACCGCCCAATGACCTCAATGAAACAAAATAATTTTCCGATACACACTAAAGTTAATATCTTGGTATATTATATATAGGTGGCTGAATAGGTGTGTTGTCGGGTCTATAATACGGAAACCCTTACCGCGGACAATAGTGGGCCAGTGCCACGCTTCACGCACTGAAAAGAGCCCTTTATGGACCGCCAGATAGTGCACCACTTAGCCTAAATTTTCCGCCACTACCCACCTCTCCCAATTTCCTGTGGTTCTTCAAAATCTACCGGTCTTTATTTCCCACCAACCCCCATATTTCATTTATCATCATTTCATTTTTATTTTATCATCCTTTCATGTTCATCGTCTGTAAACAACAAATAAAGCGTTGCACAGGCGTAAAACAAATAAGAAATAGAAGTTCAAGAGCTTTACAAGGACATAAATAATTAATACTTTCACTTTAATTTGCCTTGGATGTAACATGGTTAGAAGGAAAGAATGAAGATTAGCTATTACTTCCGGAAGAAGCCTGTCATGAAGATAAGAAATAGTGTTTGATGCTTTAATTTTATTTTCGAGCTCATTGTAAGACGACAACAAACCACCGTTATCAAAGATTTTTTAAATTCCATTTTCGACCTCCAATGCTGACACGTGTTTTCTGATGTTTTCTCGAGTATTGTCCTTTAGGTGTTTAGAACATAAACTGTGGGTTGCCTGAGGAAAGCAAAAAGCTGTTTCTTGTTCTGTCTGGCAAGAATACAGTTGTTTTCGATTGCATTTACCAATAGTTTCAATTGTTCATCGGAATAGCAAATTACATTTTGGGGCTGTTTTGAATTTGTGGTGATGACCTCTCTAATAAAAGCACTACCGTTTTTCCATCTTATTCAATTCAAGATGGAAAAACTGTCTTCTTCTTTTTGTAATTTCTAAGACGGATTTTCAGTCTTTCATTTTATTAATATTGACAAGATGGAAATAAGGTCTTCAATTTTTTTTTTATAAAATTAAAAGATGGTTAACTAGTCCTTTGTTATAAATAATTTATTTGAAGATGGTAAAACTATCTTCCATTAACAAACCTAAACACTTAAAAAATATTAAAATACAAATCAAAGACATAGAATTGGAAATATCCGACAACATGCCAGCAGCCAAAAACATTTGAGGAAGAGCAAGACAGTGAAGACAAAGAACATTGAATGGAAAAAGCTTCAAAGAAATGGAAATACAGCCCTTCAAGACCAGACATTGATTGCCCACTGACTGTCTGTAGCATTTCTCTGTCATCAAATATAAATATTGCTACGCTTGAGGCAACCGAGAACAACATTGTCGTTTTGTACAAAGCAGAATTGGTTCACTGGTTGGGTAAAAATAGGAAAGCGATGGACAACTTAATGAAACGGATGGTTTCCACTTCAAAATCAAGTCTACAGGGAGCATCTAAAGAGTTTTCGGTTGAGCTCAAAGACAGCAGAAGCACCATGAAGAGAATATCATTGTCCCTAGGACTTGAGGAGTCACATATAAGAAAAGTACTGTGTGGTGTTGTTCAGATACGTAATGAGCGTTACCTAGAAGAACTAGTGCACGCTGCACAATGTCAATAACATCTCGGGGATCGATGCCCTTGCGTTTTTTCTTAAGTTTATCTGCCTTATTCCATAAAATAGCAAGTTGGCCCGCTGCATCTAGAATGCGAGCTCCTGTATTTATAATGGTACGCTCTTTCTTGTCTGACATGGGTGAATTAAATTTCTTTCGGAATAGTTTTTTCATGAAGCGATCAGTTTCTTAAGCTTTCATACCCTTGTGACTGGGAACTTTTACAATTCTTGGTTATTTGTAAACGAGTATCTTTAGATATACCTTGGTTGGCATATTTATCCATATACTTGGAGATTTTAGAAGGTATGGAATCACCTTTGGATATGATACTGTTGTGAGAGTCGAAACAGGCATCTAAATCCGACGACGAATCACTGTCGTAACTACTGCTCGAGTCATCCGAGCTTTCAACCTCACTACTTTCCTCCTTACGAGGATATTTGTTTCTGGATGAAGAGTGCGAACTAGCATAATTCAAGTCTTTTGACCGACTAGAAGAACGTTTTTTTTCTTATCGGAAATGGATTTCTCTGTTTTCCAACTGTCCCGTGCGGGGCCCGGGTGGCGAATAGGCCCGCAGCAGAGCCTAGCTGTCGTAAGAGGCGACTAAGGGTCTTGGGATTCTGACGTCGGGTCAGTGCTCGGCCCACAGAGCGACCAAGTGTGTACCCTAGGTGGCTGAATAGGGTAGCCCTCGTCCGCGGGGGTTGTCAGGTCTATAATACGGAAACCCTGACCGCCGACCATAGTGGGCCAACGTGTGTGGAGAATGCCACGCTTCTTGCACGTAAAAGACCCCTTTGTGGACCGCCAAGTAGTGCACCACATAGGCTAAATTTTCCGCCCCTACCCACCTCTCCCATTTTCCTGTGGTTCTTCAAAATTTACCGTCCCTGTGTATCCCATCCCATCCCATATTTCATTTATCATCATCATTTCATGTTCATTGTATCATCCTTTTCATGTTCATCGCCTGTAAATAACCTATATAGCGTTGCACGGGCGTAAAACACCAACTCACTCACTCACTCACTCATTGTTTTCCAACTTCGGGTTCGCTCAGTTTCAGACCGCGACTCCGAACCCGTATTTGAATCTCGCAACTCTCCATCGGAAAGGTCATCCCCTCTATAAGGAGTTTGGTTGATATTGCCCCGAACTGGCAGATCATTATTGCCCTGAATTGGCGTGTTTGTTTGTGTCCATATGTGGCGAAATTTCTCTCTGACCGTGGTCACTTACAACTGACGCTATTTCCGACATGTTATGTTCAGAGATAAAGTTAATGTTTTCCGTTCTAGTATCTTCAACAGTTTTGTATTTTGACCTTCTAATATTTTGATTTAAATGCTACTGATGAGAGGTTAATCCTTGAAATATCGATATATAGCATATCCAAATTAACCGTTCATACCCGCGTTTTGGTATTTGTAATTTTGAAACCACTGGGCGATAACCGCTGCTGGTGGACTAGAGGTCCCCGAGGGTAATCACAAGCCTGGTAGTCAGACTTGTCTGACACGATTCACCATAAAATTTCTAATATTTTTGTCGCATAAATTTCCGTTTTTTAAATTCAAAATTGTTTAAAACACCAGGTTTCTTTCCTTGTAATGCACAGAGTCGATATCCTCGGTGATGGATTTGGCTTCCTTGTTCGAACGTTTTGGTTTTGAGTACTTTTCGTTTTCAACAGTTTTGGAATTTGACCTTCCAATATTTTGATTTAAATGCTACTGATGAGAGGTTATTCCTTGAAATATCGATGTATAGCATATCCAAATTAACCGTTCATACCCGCGTTTTGGTATTTGTAATTTTGAAACCACTGGGCGATAACCGCTGCTGGCGGACCAGAGGTCCCCGAGGGTAATCACAAGCCTGGTAGTCAGACTTGTCTGACACGATTCACCATAAAATTTCTAATATTTTTGTCGCATAAATTTCCGTTTTTTAAATTCAAAATTGTTTAAACCACCAGGTTTCTTTCCTTGTAATGCAAATGGTCGATATCCTCGGTGCTGGATTTGGCTTCCTTGTTCGAACGTTTTGGTTTTGAGAACTTTTCGTTCTCAACAGTTTTGGAATTTGACCTTCCAATATTTTGATTTAACTGCTACTGATGAGAGGTTACTCCTTGAAATATCGATATATAGCATATCCAAATTAACCGTTCATACCCGCGTTTTGGTATTTGTAATTCGGAAAAAAAGATTTCGATTTCCCATTAGGAGAATTTAATTGACTTTGTGCCATTCAAACACCCACGTCTTAATTCATTCACGAGCTAAAATTGAAAGCGAAAGCACACGTTGATTACCTGGTTTTATGCCCCAGGTAACATACCTGTGGTCATGTGATAGGCGATTCTATTTAATTTTTAAAGGATATTTTACTTTTACTTTTTACTTTAAAAAGCTATCTAATACGAGTTATATTGAAGGCTTTGCAATGTTATATCTTATCAATTTTCCGAAATATGATTTAAGAATTTATCCCTTCTTGTGTGTTGAGGAAAACCTAAAGCTAAAGAAGGAAAATGCTGTTTTTTTTCTAGGAAATGAAACGTGTACTTTTAGCAACTATATTTAAATTGACAATTTTGAAAAAGAACCATTGGATACTGACTGCATTGTAACAGTTAGCTACAATAATGTATTTCCTTTGACGTCTTTCATTTGGCGCCTAGGGGATATGAACAAGCTTTCATTTGCTGCAGAAAATAAAACTCAGGCTTCATCCAAAGCTGTCCTCAGAATCTTGTTTATGAAAGTAATTTGTCAGAAGAGTTAGACACAGATGAATGGAAAGACTAAATTTTTCGCCCAAGATATAAGATTCGTCAGAAAGTAAATTACTTTCTATATCCAGTTACTCTGTTATGCACTGTATATAGCTGTTTGATTCAGAGAAAACCAGTTAAGAGTATTTAGGGAAAAGGTCAAACTTGGGGGAGGTATTTTGTAGTTTTATGCAACAGGGTCAGTTGTCAAGAGAACAATAACCAAGGAGAAGCCAGTGTGTTACTATGGATAAGAGTGATGCTTGCCACTCTAAAAGAGTTGGGAAATAATTTTAACTCAAAACTTCCTTTTTATTGCTGTTCTCAATTTTGCGTTCTAAGTTAAAGCTGTTATAATGCTTGACATCCTATAGATTATTGATTATTATGAAAATCAAAATTTGTTTTGGTGCTTAAGGAGATGTAAGAAAGAGGTCACATGACCAGCCAAAATTATAATCGGTGAATATACATATGCAGAAAAGAAACAACCACTTCCTGTCTTAGAAAATGACCAATCTTCCACCAGAATTACCCTAGTACTCTCAAAATTCAGACAAGAGGCAATCAGATTATTTCACAGATGAAAACCTTGTCAACCAATAAGAGTTCAGACAAATTTTTCTTGGCCTTTGAATAATGTCAATCAATAATTAAGTCAATGTAACTAAAATTTTAGTCAATGTAACCCTCTTAATTAAATTGGGTTAGTTGACTCATGCTTAGTCGAGTCAATATAACCGCTAAAATTGAAGTTGGTTAGTTGACTTTTGGTCAAGAGGAGTCAATATAACCCTAATGTCAAAGTGAGTTAGTTGGACTCTCATCGAGTTGTAGTCAAATAACCCTAATTATTAATGTAGGTTAGTTGACCACTACTTCATTGCAGTCAACTTAACATAAATCAAAGTTGTAAATAAAATGAATTCGTCAAAATGTTCTGCAACACTCCTCAAATTTGAGACAGTAATTTAGTTAAAAATGCCTTACCATCAAGTGGTCACTTAAGGGGATGTACAAAAATGTACATGTATGTTTTACTCCATTTCTCCCCCCCCCCCCCCCAAAAAATTTTTTTTTTTTTTTATATAAATACAATACGAAAGAATAAATGGTCCATGGATTGGATTAATGTTGGGGTTCCCCCCTTTTTTCGTTTAGAAATTATGGGCCAAAAATGCTATGTCTTGGTTTGTTTCCACAATAACTTGCTTTGTACGTAATTTGGCAGTGATGTTCCTTACAATAAAAGGATGGATGGGATTGATTTTGGGGGTCCCCCCTTTTTTTCGTTAAGAAATTAGGGGCCCAAAAAGGGGCAAAGAATTCAAATATTTTATTTGTTCCTGTAATAACTTTAGTGCTAGTTATCCAATTGCTATAAAATTTGTCAAGGATTGTCCTTACCATAAAAGAGCGGGCCTGATCAAATTTTGCGACCCACCCTTTTTTACCTGTTACAAAATTAGGAGCCAAAAGGGGCTGAAATAGAAATTTTTTATTTTTGGTCCGATTTTGAAAAATTTTTTTGCAAGTTTGTTCTTGTCAAGTAGCCTCCCCCCAAAAAAAATAAATTGTTGTGAACCCCCCCCCCCTTTTCACCCGTTACAAAAGTAGGGGCCAAAAGGGGTCAAAATCAATTTTTTTTAATTTTTGGTCTGATTTTGAAATTTTGTTAGCAAGTTTGTTCTTGTGAAGTAGTGAATCCAAAATTTAGATTAAATTTTTACGACCTGATTAAATTTTGCCACCCCCTTTTTCACCTGTTACAAAGGGGCTGAAATTGAAATTTTTTAATTATGGTCCAATTTTGATAAAAAATTTTGCAAGTTTGTTCTTGTCAAGTAGCCTTCCCCCTTTTCACACGTTAGAAAATAAGGGGCCAAAAATTTTTGGTCTGATTTTGAAATTTTGTTAGCAAGATTGTCCTTGTGAAGTAGTGAATCCAAATTTTAGATTAAATTTTTGCGACCTCCCCTTTTTCACCCGTTACATAATTAGTTGGCAACTTATAAAATAAAAGTCATCCAGAGGAAAATACATTGTGAGGAGACATTCGTTTTTGTATCAAAAACATACTGCTAGTTAGTCCTTGTTACACATGTTTTGTTATTTATTTTAGCTCAACTGACAGTTTGAAGGCCACTTGGAAAGAAAACTACTATGAACACAAAGCCAAAACATGGAATAATAACCAGATCAGGTATGTACATCTATGTTAGCTCATTCGTTGGTTTCCAGATAAAAAAATTACATATATATATAGCTTTGTGTATGTCAGCATCCTGGCAAAACTGAAAAGTAGGTCAGCCTAACCTATATTTTACGCATCAGTGTAATTGGATAAGTGTTAGATCTGGCTTTATATCTCCATAACTGTAAATGGAAGAATGTTGTAACCTGATTCAACTTGATTTTAAATTTTCCTTCTTCCATATATTCCTTGCCGATCTTGTCTTCAGCCCAGGGAGAAACTGACTCGATGGATTGAAATGGAACTTAACTGGATGTTAGAATCATATCTAGATGTGCAGTAATCTTTCAGAATTTTTAATTCTGTCATTGTTCAAAGAGGGGTATATTAGCCCTTAAAACATCAAATTTGGTTCACAGATGCATCAGGGGTACATTGTAGTAGGTCAGCATCCAAGCGTAATCGATCATATTTCATTATGATATATTTTCGTTTCTGTGACAATATTGTGAAGGAGGCACATTTTGTAATCATTTATTACCTATATTTGGTCATGACACAACACGAATAAAATGGAAGGATATGAGGTAAATGTACATGAGAAGATCACAATAAATACAGGAAAAACCAATTTAACAATAGAACAGCGCTTTTATCATGCCTGTAGCCAGGATTTTCTTAGGGCGGGTTCAAAAGTGAACAAAATCTCGACTTTAATAGTGAGACTTCAAAGCAAAAGCCGTTTTTAATAGTGCTTG
>CAXARO010001372.1:0-22898 GCA_963971305.1 Arcuatula senhousia
GTCTGTTATACTACTATCCCCGAACTGCGACTATCCCCGATTTCAGGGATAGTCGCAACCTACATTCTACTAACCCGGAAACTGCGCTTATCCCCGAAAAAAAAATTGCCGCGAACTCGTAAATATGATACAATGAAGGATCATCATAGAATTTAACCTTTAGCGGACGACCATTTTATTTGACGGGTTGGGGGGGGGGGGTGCTGGCAGTTTTTGTAAATAAATATTCTGGCCCGGAAAAAGTTGGAAATAAATTATTTGTCCTCTGTTTGCAAGAAAATAAATAATCTGTCCCAAGATACTTGCTCAGTTAAGGTATTGTATGCAGAAAATAATATAATAAATATTTGGGCCCGCAAAATTTTGAAAATAAATAATCAGTCTCGACCAAAACTGCCCCCCCCCCTCAGGATCAAATGGTTGTCCCCTTATGTGTAGCTGAGCGGTTTTTGGCTCGCCTGCTACGAATGTCACAAAAGGCGAGACTTAGGTGTAGTAATTCCAGCGACAGTGGCGGTCGTGGCGGCAGCGTCAACAATTGTTAAAGTTTTTGCTTGTACTGATATGGCCAAGGTTATAACTTGTTTTTCTTGCGTCTGTTTAACATGAAGCAGCTGTGGTACTCCATTGATATTTTGTATGGATTTGCATTAGCATAAGTACAGATTAATTCTAAGGGCGTTTTATATGTATGCTCCTTCAGTCACGGTCTACTGACCTCCAGATTTTACACTGATTTGTCCTATGTTAATGTTTTTACGTCTGTTTTACATGAAAATGAAGCAGTTATTGCGCACCATATATCTTTGGTACATTGTGTATGCAGTTGCATTAGCGTCAGTGCTGATCAGTTCATGGAGAATTTTATCGGTATGCTCCTGCAGTCATAGTCTACTGACTGAAATTGTATACTTGACTGATTTGGCTAAATGCGTTTTTTTTTTTTATTTCTTATGTCTGTTTTATATGAAATGGTACACCAAAGATATTTGGTAAACAGCTGCATTTGCCTCAATTCGGAGGGTAATTGTCAGGACTGTAATCACTTTAACACTGGTATTTTTAACTTATTTCTATACTGTGTCCAGCTGCGCAAGCGAGGCATGCAGTCTCTGTGTTAACAATTTATACATGTACAGATGTATGATATTCATTCTACAAACTCAAGAGGGTATTACACAGGAGCTTGGCGGCTTTCTTATACATTGTTGTATGTACTTAGTGTATGTAATCGTCTGCATGTCTCGAAATTCGATTCGAAGTCTTATGGCTATTTCTTGAAAACAATTCACCCCTAGCTAGAGGGTAAAGGTAATATCAAAATTAACCCCATAAATACCGGTTTGTCTTCACAAACAGACGTGTTGTGTTTTGTGTTACTTCCAACCCTCAGATTGTAATAAAAGAGGGAGGTTTGTTGGCCCATAAAACCTGGTGAAACCCAACATTTTTATACGACCGCAAAATTTTTACGATCGAATATGTTATGGCAATGTCATCGTCGTCGTCGTTGTCGTCGTCGTTGTCGTCGTCTGGGAACATTTGGTTTCCGTGCGACAACTTGAGTAAATGTTGACCGATTGTTATGAAATTTTGATGTGATTTTTTTACCACTAAAGGAAGGTTCCTATTGCATTGAGGGTTTGTGGCACCTACCGTTTGAGGGGAAAAGGGCCAAAAGGGGCTAAAACGGGTGTATTGACAAAACTGTTGTAGAATATTTTATATTCATTGATGTTGAAAATTCTAGTTTTTATTGAATTCCTCATTAAAATCTGTCAACTAAATGTGTCAATGATTTTGATATATGTTGCCCCGTTGCATAAATACAGGGGGCTAAAGATAGGCCACGCCAAAAAATCAACTTTTCTATTTTTGGTCCGATTAAAATCTCTTTTTCATTGGAATCCTTGTGAAAATCCCTGCCTGCGTTTTTCAATCCGATTTGCAGTATCTCTTACCGTTTGCGAGAAATTAGGGGTCGAAGGGGCAACAAACGCCATTTTTAATAGTTTGTCGAGGCAAATAGTTTTTCACAAGCAACTTAGTTGATGTGGGCCAGCCAATTGTTTTGAAGTTTTAATATGATGATTATATCAACTAAAGGAAGCATCGTATTTGGGGTTTGTTGCCCTTTCCGTTTTAGAAAAAAAAAATGGTCAGAAGGGGCTAAAACATCTGCATTGACAAAACTGTTGAAGAATGTTTATTATTCATTGGATTTTGAAAATTCTTTTTTGTTGAAATGCTTATTAAATTCTGTCAACTAAATTTGTCAATAGTTTTGATATATATTTGACTGTTGCATTGCTACAGCGGGACAAAGGAGGGCCACACCCATAAAATCTACTTTTATATTTGTAGCCCGATTTTCAACTTTTTTTCATTGGAATCCTTGTGAAAGTTCCTACATGAATCTGCATGTTTACCTGCGTCAGATTTGCAATATCTTTTACCGTTTTCGAGAAATTAGGGATCGAATGGGCAAAAAGGCCATTTTGTAGAGTTTGTCATGGCAAATGATTTCTGTACACTACTAGAAATTTAGTTGATGTGGACCAGCCAATTGTTATAAAGTTGTAATGTGGTGATTATATAAGCTAAAGGAAGCTTTTTATTGCATTTTGGGTTTGTGGCCCTTACCATTTTAGAATAAAAAGCTTCGCCGAGCGCAGCATGATACGACCGCAACATGTTGAACCCTGTACGTTTTAGGCCTAATATGGATAGTCTATTGTTCTGGACACATGCAGCCCATGGTGGACTGACAAAGGTTTTTGACACATGCTTCTCTGATGGATTTTCGACCCAGGGGGAAAAAATATAAATTTTGAATGTTGTATTCTACTCTTTAAAAGAATAATGTTTGGGGAAAAAATAAAAAATTGAACCAGAATTTTTTTTTAAATTATGATTACAGCCCAAAAAAATTATTCTTAAATTTAGAATCGCTACCTGACAAGAATAAATTTGCAAAAAAAAATTTCCAATTCGGACCACAAATAAAAAAGCCCCATTTGGCCCCTAATTACGTAATAGGGGGAAAAAAAGGGGGGGTCGCAAAAATTAATTCTTAATTTTGTATTCGCTATTTGACAAGAACAAACATGCAAAAAAAATTTTCAAAATCGGACCAGAAATAAAAAAGTTACAATTTTGGCCCCTTTTGGTCCCTAATAACGTAACAGTAAAAAAAGGGGACACAAAAATATATCTGCTACTTGACAAGAATAAACTTGCAAAAAAATTATCAAAATCGGACAAGAATTAAAAAAGTTTCAATTTCGGCCCCTTTTGGCCCCTTATTACATAACACGTGAAAAAGGGGTGGGGGTCGCAAAAATAAATTCTCAAATTTTGATTCGCTTCTTGACAAAAATAAACTTGCAAAAAAAAATTTCAAAATCGGACCACAAATAAAAAAGTTTCGATTTTGGCCCCATTTGGCCCCTAATTACGTAATAGGGGGAAAAAGGGGGGGGGGGTCGCAAAAATTAATTCTTAATTTTGTATCCGCTATTTGACAAGAACAAACATGCAAAAAAAAATTTCAAAATCGGACCACAAATAAAAAAGTTTTTATTTTGGCCCCTTATGGCCCCTAATTACACAACGGAGAAAAAGGGGGCGCAAAAATTCATCAGGTTCATTCTTTTATTGTAAAAAACATTCTTGACAAATTTCACAGCAATAGGCCAACTAGGACCAAAGTTATGGTGGAAACAAGTAAAATATTTGATTTTTTTCCCCTTTTGGGCCCCTAATTTCGAAACAAAAAAAGGGGGGACCCCCAAAATCAATCCCATTCATTCTTGTATGGTAAGGAACATCACTGTCAAATTTCATAGCAATTGGATAACTAGAACTAAAGTTATTGTGGAAACAAACAAAAAAGTAGTATTTATGGCCCTTTTTCGGCCCCTAATTTCTAAACGATAAATGGGGGGACCCCCAAAATCAATCCCATTCATCCTTTTATGGTAAGGAACATCATTGTAAAGTTTCATAGCAATCGGATAACTGGAACAAAAGTTATCGTGGAAACACTAAAAAGTTAACAGACACCGACGACAACGACGACGACGACGACGACGACAACGACGACGACAGCATCATACCATAATACGTCCGCAAATTTTTTGCGGTCGTATAAAAAAATAAGAAATTCGCGGTCAAAGGGTCAAAAACTTCAATTAATATATACAGTTAAATAAGATTTTTTCTATTAATTGTTGATGTAAATATATATATGTGTAAAATATGCATTTCAAAGTCCACCATGGGCTGCATGTGACCAAAGCAATAGACTATCCATATTGGACCTCTTACGTACAGGGTTCTATCTGTTGCGGTCGTATCATGCTGCGTTTGGCCTAGCTTTTTATTTAAAATAACCTGTACCAAGTCAAGTCCATCGCGATCTTCAATTATTCCGATATGTCTTCCTCGTTTTGTCTCTTCGCTTTGACATTTAGTATTGATCCTCTATGTTCAGAGACTTTGTTATTTATATACCTTTATTTGTAGTTTTTAAAATACTAACTTGAATAGACTTCCTTATTTAGAAATTTATCGTATGAAAACAACAAAAAACTACAAATGAATAGTTTCGATTTGCTGGTAAATATTCCCCCCGAAATATATTCGCATTGGTATCAAAACATTTTTATTCTGTTGGAAATACTTAAGTGTCTTAAATTTCATTTAAAATATCTGAATTATTCTATTACTGATGATTCTCATCTTGTTATTAATTTAAACATATTTACTGTAGTAAAATTACAACACTGGATCGGATCTTCCTGTGTGAATGGTAGGGTAGTTATTTAATATTAAAATGCATGGATTTCACAAATTGCTCAAAATTTGTATTGCCTTGAGCTTCTGTGCTGAGTTTTTAAAAGATGGAAAACGAACGAAACCAAGCTTGTTGTTTTTCTCAGAAGTAATCCATTTAATACATGAAATAAGGACATAATCCCAATTTAATATGATCGCTTTTTATTCAGCACACTATTTGTCACCGGCAATATGCTCATACAGTACTGTATGTAGAATTATGAATGCTATGAATTTGTTTTCACAGATTACACTAATTCGATATGCAGGAAAGAGCCACAAAAAAACCCCGAAACCTTCACTACACACAAGACACAAGACTACAACGCCAATGCAAGCAACTATAAACACACATAAAATCAAAATTGCCATTTTCAACGCAAACCTGCATCTGATCGAAGGTCAAATATTGATAGAAACTACGGAAAAATTAGCAGTTTCTGCTTGTTGCAGCACATTCGTTTGTTGTCGTCTCGCATAAGTGTAATTTTACTTTCAATAATAATGGATATGAACACCTCCATATATCAAGATTAATGAGTTCTAGATTAAAGAAACGCAGTTTAAACATGACCATGCAATTAGTAGCTTTGCACAATTGCATCCCTATCTTGTCAACTTGACCTTGATTTCCCGGCTGAGTGACTCTGACAATATTCAAAACCTCATAATAATAGCAATGATAAAGTTTTGCCAGCACCTCCATAACTCATGAACTATTAGTCCTAGAATGATAAAACTTGGCATTGATATGCAACAGTAGTAGCTTAACATAACTGCACTCCCATCTTTTTACCTTAGAATTGATTTTCCGATCAAGTGACTCTGACAATTTTCATTACAAATGATAGCAATAACTTGCAATGTTCATGTTGGTGGCAGTACATACATACTTTAAAGTTTTAATTAAGTCTTGTTCTTGTATCTGATTTATTTTCGCTCTAAACCACCTTTAAAGAAAATATTATTTGAAATACATGTTTTATATCGCAACCTCAGTTTCAGTTTCATATAATCCAATTTTAGTCATAACAATAGAAAATATTCCAAGTTACGCGTTTAATTAGTTCAAGTCAACAACATTATTAACTTACAAAAGATATATAAGCTGCATCGTATGGTTGCCTTAAAATAGTTAAAAGGGAAGCCAACCTATGCATAACATCGGTAATTTAAATTCACAATGAAAGTTCGAAACTTACACCGCAGATACCAACATGTAGCTATCCTTACGTTGTACTTAAAATTTGAAAACAATACAAACTAATTTCTAGTACGTGTAACGAGCTTTTTTATCTGGAACATGCAAATTTTTAGTTAACTTTTTTTTCAAGAAAAAGGACATCACTATTCTATGTGAGTAAAACCGCTTTGAAGTTCGATCGCCGCAGCTTGTATACTTTTTATGTTACAGATATTATGCGTGAGTGACAAACTTAAATCTAGTTTTACAGATATGTACTTAAAACAGACACTACCAAACAGGCTTAGCTTCCCTTGTATTTTGTTACAAACAAATTGTATCCTACAAAACAGTCACCAGTTATTGTATATAAAAAGGTATATTAGTCTTCATCGTCCATCTCCTCGGCAGTCTCTACAAAGTTTTCTTCATTAGTTGTTATCCATTCGTTCAAACTGTCTTTAGCACGCTGAGTGATCAAATACATTGATGGAAGTAACCATCGTTGAATTTCTTCTTCAATGTTGGAATTAATTTCCCGCATCCACCTTTGCACACTTCTTGTTGCATAGATTAAAAATAATCCACACATAATTTCTGACAGTTTTTGGCGGAATATATCATAAATGTCCATATAAGAAGACGGAACTCGATAGAAAAATTCTGGATTAACCATTTCTTCTTCAAATTGTACTTGCTTTAAAGCCAAATAGGAAGTTCATACCATAGATGTGTGATTTTTAGCCAACAACCATGTTCGGTTTTGTGTAGATGTCCCCGCACTAGAAATGTTTTGTGAAACGACTTCTTCGATTTTAGTATGAAGATGTTGCTTCTCTTCATCATCAAGTGGAAAAGTAAAGGTTCTCGAATCTCTGCTCTTGTTACATACATGCGACCTAATTGACCGAGTTGCCATACCACAGATGTCACATAAACAGTCTTCGGTTATACATGTATCATCATCTGAAGATTGCATAAGGCTCACATAATGAAGTTCGTGCAAATGGCCAAGGTAAAGTTCTATGGTTGATTCACGGTTGATAGGTTCTATAACAACGCTATCTGCGTTTTCTAAACTAGAAACAATAACGATACGTGCATTCAGAAAATTTGAAGCTGCAATAAGGACTATATTGTCACCCCAAGTACCTGTGTTAGACATTTCATCGAGATACCTGCCCCAGCCGTTGTTATTACCATAAACAAAATCACGAAGATCAATGACTGATTCTTCCGACTGTAAAGTTGGGTTTTGTCTCAGATAGTCTGTTAATCTTGTTCTAAGGTCTTCATGGGAGATAGAAATTCCATGTGTTAGCAGCTGGTCACTTAAAGCCATAAACATGCAATTTCCGTTACCTTCATTTTCAGCATGTAGTCCCAGACCATATCTTTCGGCATTGGAAAGTAAAAGATTAAGCTGTGTTATTCCTTTTTTACTCTCTTTGATAGATTCCTGTATTAAAAGCTGTAATTGTTCTATGGTAGATCTTTTAAACTGTTGTCTATTGTAGGTGGTCTTTACAGGTCTGCTTGGAAAGACTTTTGCTGACATTTTCTTCTGTTTTTCGTCTTTATGTCTCTTTGATGTAATCATGTTCACGCTATACCAGTTTTCTTTTTGTTTTCCAGTTTCATCAGTAATTCTTATTTTATATCGATGGCTATTAAAGTTACTTTCAACGACAGTCCCTTCAAACACACTAGGTCCTTTAACAGGTTTACCTCCTCTGTTCACCCTTTCATCTTTTCGAATTCTTTTTACAAATACTTTATCGCCTTGAATATATCTACTCGGAGGATTTTTTTTGAGTTTTCTCCGCCACTTGGTCAGATTTAGCCTTGGCGTTTTCCCTAATCTCTTGCAGTATCTTTAGATGGGTTTGAAACTGTTCATCTGTTATTGTAACGTTACTCGTATCTGTTTCTTCTTCCAAATCAATTGTATCTTCTTCTATCTCTTCGTTATTTGAATATGTGTGTGTCTTGTGGTTCGGTTTGATCCCGAAGAAGCATTCATACGGTGACATGTTCAAAGAAGTGTGATGACCTTCATTATATATTCGCTGTAAAAGAGGAAGTCCTGTGACCCAATCACAAACTTCTGTTTTCATTATATCCCGTCTTAATTTTTGTTTCCATGTCTGATGTGATCTCTCATCCTTTCCTTGACTTTGGGGGTGATTGCTCCGACTGTATATTAATCTCGTGTTTAATCGCGCGCATAAGGTTTTTACCACGCCTTTAAACTCGCTTCCTTGGTCACTTTGTAAAACTCTAGGAGAGCCAAATTCCATGTAAATGGAATAAAGTTCCATAGCCACGGTGCCAGCTGCTTTGTCCTTAATTGGTCTAAGCCACAAAAATCTGCTAAATACGTCCAAGACAGACAGAACATAGTTGTACTGGATTTTGTCAATTGTCACAGGGATATTTCTCAAGTCGACTAGATCAATCTGGTGTCTCTCCATCACATTATTTGCTGTCACAGGTTTTTCTGGTGCAACATTGTCAAACCGCAGATTTACTTGTCTATGTTCCTCCATGGAATTAAGGACTCTTTGTATAGTTCTCTCACCTATACCGTAATAACTCTCGGATAGGGTATGTAAAAGTTTCTTTGCCCCATCTCCTTTACTGCTTCGGTAAAATGACTTAACGCATTCATCTATTTCTTCTTTTGGTAGAATGATTTTATCGTCAATTGTGAGTCGAACTTCTTTTCTGCCAAGGTAAGGGTCATGGACTTCTGCTCTTGAAAATTTAAACTGGCTTATCTTCTTGTATATTTTACTAACAATCTTTGATCGTTCTTTTGATGGAACAGGTAACGTTCGTTCTAGTAGAGAGAGAGCCAACTGATATTCTTCAACATCTAGCACTGGGCATCTTGAACGCTTTACTTCCTAAAAATAAATAAATACTGTAAACATCTCAATGGACACGGGACATTACGACACAATCCCAGTGGACCCATGGACTTTTATTTTTTTATGGACCAATCTGGGTTTCTAGGGGGACCAAACATTACTGTACTGACACTGGACGCCTAGCTTTTGGACCCATCTCGGCAAAGGTAGACCCCAGGTAGGTGGACCCCGGCTACCGTAGGGCACGACAGGACAAGGACTCTTCGTCAAGATCCGGTTGGACTTTTATTTTTTTATGGACCAATCTGGGTTTCTAGGGGGACCAAACATTACTGTACTGACACTGGACGCCTAGCTTTTGGACCCATCTCGGCAAAGGTAGACCCCAGGTAGGTGGACCCCGGCTACCGTAGGGCACGACAGGACAAGGACTCTTCGTCAAGATCCGGTTGGACTTTTATTTTTTTATGGACCAATCTGGGTTTCTAGGGGGACCAAACATTACTGTACTGACACTGGACGCCTAGCTTTTGGACCCATCTCGGCAAAGGTAGACCCCAGGTAGGTGGACCCCGGCTACCGTAGGGCACGACAGGACAAGGACTCTTCGTCAAGATCCGGTTGGACTTTTATTTTTTTATGGACCAATCTGGGTTTCTAGGGGGACCAAACATTACTGTACTGACACTGGACGCCTAGCTTTTGGACCCATCTCGGCAAAGGTAGACCCCAGGTAGGTGGACCCCGGCTACCGTAGGGCACGACAGGACAAGGACTCTTCGTCAAGATCCGGTTGGACTTTTATTTTTTTATGGACCAATCTGGGTTTCTAGGGGGACCAAACATTACTGTACTGACACTGGACGCCTAGCTTTTGGACCCATCTCGGCAAAGGTAGACCCCAGGTAGGTGGACCCCGGCTACCGTAGGGCACGACAGGACAAGGACTCTTCGTCAAGATCCGGTTGGACTTTTATTTTTTTATGGACCAATCTGGGTTTCTAGGGGGACCAAACATTACTGTACTGACACTGGACGCCTAGCTTTTGGACCCATCTCGGCAAAGGTAGACCCCAGGTAGGTGGACCCCGGCTACCGTAGGGCACGACAGGACAAGGACTCTTCGTCAAGATCCGGTTGGACTTTTATTTTTTTATGGACCAATCTGGGTTTCTAGGGGGACCAAACATTACTGTACTGACACTGGACGCCTAGCTTTTGGACCCATCTCGGCAAAGGTAGACCCCAGGTAGGTGGACCCCGGCTACCGTAGGGCACGACAGGACAAGGACTCTTCGTCAAGATCCGGTTGGACTTTTATTTTTTTATGGACCAATCTGGGTTTCTAGGGGGACCAAACATTACTGTACTGACACTGGACGCCTAGCTTTTGGACCCATCTCGGCAAAGGTAGACCCCAGGTAGGTGGACCCCGGCTACCGTAGGGCACGACAGGACAAGGACTCTTCGTCAAGATCCGGTTGGACTTTTATTTTTTTATGGACCAATCTGGGTTTCTAGGGGGACCAAACATTACTGTACTGACACTGGACGCCTAGCTTTTGGACCCATCTCGGCAAAGGTAGACCCCAGGTAGGTGGACCCCGGCTACCGTAGGGCACGACAGGACAAGGACTCTTCGTCAAGATCCGGTTGGACTTTTATTTTTTTATGGACCAATCTGGGTTTCTAGGGGGACCAAACATTACTGTACTGACACTGGACGCCTAGCTTTTGGACCCATCTCGGCAAAGGTAGACCCCAGGTAGGTGGACCCCGGCTACCGTAGGGCACGACAGGACAAAGGACTCTTCGTCAAGATCCGGTTGGACTTTTATTTTTTTATGGACCAATCTGGGTTTCTAGGGGGACCAAACATTACTGTACTGACACTGGACGCCTAGCTTTTGGACCCATCTCGGCAAAGGTAGACCCCAGGTAGGTGGACCCCGGCTACCGTAGGGCACGACAGGACAAGGACTCTTCGTCAAGATCCGGTTGGACTTTTATTTTTTTATGGACCAATCTGGGTTTCTAGGGGGACCAAACATTACTGTACTGACACTGGACGCCTAGCTTTTGGACCCATCTCGGCAAAGGTAGACCCCAGGTAGGTGGACCCCGGCTACCGTAGGGCACGACAGGACAAGGACTCTTCGTCAAGATCCGGTTGGACTTTTATTTTTTTATGGACCAATCTGGGTTTCTAGGGGGACCAAACATTACTGTACTGACACTGGACGCCTAGCTTTTGGACCCATCTCGGCAAAGGTAGACCCCAGGTAGGTGGACCCCGGCTACCGTAGGGCACGACAGGACAAGGACTCTTCGTCAAGATCCGGTTGGACTTTTATTTTTTTATGGACCAATCTGGGTTTCTAGGGGGACCAAACATTACTGTACTGACACTGGACGCCTAGCTTTTGGACCCATCTCGGCAAAGGTAGACCCCAGGTAGGTGGACCCCGGCTACCGTAGGGCACGACAGGACAAGGACTCTTCGTCAAGATCCGGTTGGACTTTTATTTTTTTATGGACCAATCTGGGTTTCTAGGGGGACCAAACATTACTGTACTGACACTGGACGCCTAGCTTTTGGACCCATCTCGGCAAAGGTAGACCCCAGGTAGGTGGACCCCGGCTACCGTAGGGCACGACAGGACAAGGACTCTTCGTCAAGATCCGGTTGGACTTTTATTTTTTTATGGACCAATCTGGGTTTCTAGGGGGACCAAACATTACTGTACTGACACTGGACGCCTAGCTTTTGGACCCATCTCGGCAAAGGTAGACCCCAGGTAGGTGGACCCCGGCTACCGTAGGGCACGACAGGACAAGGACTCTTCGTCAAGATCCGGTTGGACTTTTATTTTTTTATGGACCAATCTGGGTTTCTAGGGGGACCAAACATTACTGTACTGACACTGGACGCCTAGCTTTTGGACCCATCTCGGCAAAGGTAGACCCCAGGTAGGTGGACCCCGGCTACCGTAGGGCACGACAGGACAAGGACTCTTCGTCAAGATCCGGTTGGACTTTTATTTTTTTATGGACCAATCTGGGTTTCTAGGGGAGACCAAACATTACTGTACTGACACTGGACGCCTAGCTTTTGGACCCATCTCGGCAAAGGTAGACCCCAGGTAGGTGGACCCCGGCTACCGTAGGGCACGACAGGACAAGGACTCTTCGTCAAGATCCGGTTGGACTTTTATTTTTTTATGGACCAATCTGGGTTTCTAGGGGGACCAAACATTACTGTACTGACACTGGACGCCTAGCTTTTGGACCCATCTCGGCAAAGGTAGACCCCAGGTAGGTGGACCCCGGCTACCGTAGGGCACGACAGGACAAGGACTCTTCGTCAAGATCCGGTTGGACTTTTATTTTTTTATGGACCAATCTGGGTTTCTAGGGGGACCAAACATTACTGTACTGACACTGGACGCCTAGCTTTTGGACCCATCTCGGCAAAGGTAGACCCCAGGTAGGTGGACCCCGGCTACCGTAGGGCACGACAGGACAAGGACTCTTCGTCAAGATCCGGTTGGACTTTTATTTTTTTATGGACCAATCTGGGTTTCTAGGGGGACCAAACATTACTGTACTGACACTGGACGCCTAGCTTTTGGACCCATCTCGGCAAAGGTAGACCCCAGGTAGGTGGACCCCGGCT
Source organism: Arcuatula senhousia (assembly GCA_963971305.1). Classification (NCBI taxonomy): domain Eukaryota; kingdom Metazoa; phylum Mollusca; class Bivalvia; order Mytilida; family Mytilidae; genus Arcuatula; species Arcuatula senhousia. Next base: position 12,572 of record CAXARO010001372.1, read on the forward strand.
ACCGTAGGGCACGACAGGACAAGGACTCTTCGTCAAGATCCGGTTGGACTTTTATTTTTTTATGGACCAATCTGGGTTTCTAGGGGGACCAAACATTACTGTACTGACACTGGACGCCTAGCTTTTGGACCCATCTCGGCAAAGGTAGACCCCAGGTAGGTGGACCCCGGCTACCGTAGGGCACGACAGGACAAGGACTCTTCGTCAAGATCCGGTTGGACTTTTATTTTTTTATGGACCAATCTGGGTTTCTAGGGGGACCAAACATTACTGTACTGACACTGGACGCCTAGCTTTTGGACCCATCTCGGCAAAGGTAGACCCCAGGTAGGTGGACCCCGGCTACCGTAGGGCACGACAGGACAAGGACTCTTCGTCAAGATCCGGTTGGACTTTTATTTTTTTATGGACCAATCTGGGTTTCTAGGGGGACCAAACATTACTGTACTGACACTGGACGCCTAGCTTTTGGACCCATCTCGGCAAAGGTAGACCCCAGGTAGGTGGACCCCGGCTACCGTAGGGCACGACAGGACAAGGACTCTTCGTCAAGATCCGGTTGGACTTTTATTTTTTTATGGACCAATCTGGGTTTCTAGGGGGACCAAACATTACTGTACTGACACTGGACGCCTAGCTTTTGGACCCATCTCGGCAAAGGTAGACCCCAGGTAGGTGGACCCCGGCTACCGTAGGGCACGACAGGACAAGGACTCTTCGTCAAGATCCGGTTGGACTTTTATTTTTTTATGGACCAATCTGGGTTTCTAGGGGGACCAAACATTACTGTACTGACACTGGACGCCTAGCTTTTGGACCCATCTCGGCAAAGGTAGACCCCAGGTAGGTGGACCCCGGCTACCGTAGGGCACGACAGGACAAGGACTCTTCGTCAAGATCCGGTTGGACTTTTATTTTTTTATGGACCAATCTGGGTTTCTAGGGGGACCAAACATTACTGTACTGACACTGGACGCCTAGCTTTTGGACCCATCTCGGCAAAGGTAGACCCCAGGTAGGTGGACCCCGGCTACCGTAGGGCACGACAGGACAAGGACTCTTCGTCAAGATCCGGTTGGACTTTTATTTTTTTATGGACCAATCTGGGTTTCTAGGGGGACCAAACATTACTGTACTGACACTGGACGCCTAGCTTTTGGACCCATCTCGGCAAAGGTAGACCCCAGGTAGGTGGACCCCGGCTACCGTAGGGCACGACAGGACAAGGACTCTTCGTCAAGATCCGGTTGGACTTTTATTTTTTTATGGACCAATCTGGGTTTCTAGGGGGACCAAACATTACTGTACTGACACTGGACGCCTAGCTTTTGGACCCATCTCGGCAAAGGTAGACCCCAGGTAGGTGGACCCCGGCTACCGTAGGGCACGACAGGACAAGGACTCTTCGTCAAGATCCGGTTGGACTTTTATTTTTTTATGGACCAATCTGGGTTTCTAGGGGGACCAAACATTACTGTACTGACACTGGACGCCTAGCTTTTGGACCCATCTCGGCAAAGGTAGACCCCAGGTAGGTGGACCCCGGCTACCGTAGGGCACGACAGGACAAGGACTCTTCGTCAAGATCCGGTTGGACTTTTATTTTTTTATGGACCAATCTGGGTTTCTAGGGGGACCAAACATTACTGTACTGACACTGGACGCCTAGCTTTTGGACCCATCTCGGCAAAGGTAGACCCCAGGTAGGTGGACCCCGGCTACCGTAGGGCACGACAGGACAAGGACTCTTCGTCAAGATCCGGTTGGACTTTTATTTTTTTATGGACCAATCTGGGTTTCTAGGGGGACCAAACATTACTGTACTGACACTGGACGCCTAGCTTTTGGACCCATCTCGGCAAAGGTAGACCCCAGGTAGGTGGACCCCGGCTACCGTAGGGCACGACAGGACAAGGACTCTTCGTCAAGATCCGGTTGGACTTTTATTTTTTTATGGACCAATCTGGGTTTCTAGGGGGACCAAACATTACTGTACTGACACTGGACGCCTAGCTTTTGGACCCATCTCGGCAAAGGTAGACCCCAGGTAGGTGGACCCCGGCTACCGTAGGGCACGACAGGACAAGGACTCTTCGTCAAGATCCGGTTGGACTTTTATTTTTTTATGGACCAATCTGGGTTTCTAGGGGGACCAAACATTACTGTACTGACACTGGACGCCTAGCTTTTGGACCCATCTCGGCAAAGGTAGACCCCAGGTAGGTGGACCCCGGCTACCGTAGGGCACGACAGGACAAGGACTCTTCGTCAAGATCCGGTTGGACTTTTATTTTTTTATGGACCAATCTGGGTTTCTAGGGGGACCAAACATTACTGTACTGACACTGGACGCCTAGCTTTTGGACCCATCTCGGCAAAGGTAGACCCCAGGTAGGTGGACCCCGGCTACCGTAGGGCACGACAGGACAAGGACTCTTCGTCAAGATCCGGTTGGACTTTTATTTTTTTATGGACCAATCTGGGTTTCTAGGGGGACCAAACATTACTGTACTGACACTGGACGCCTAGCTTTTGGACCCATCTCGGCAAAGGTAGACCCCAGGTAGGTGGACCCCGGCTACCGTAGGGCACGACAGGACAAGGACTCTTCGTCAAGATCCGGTTGGACTTTTATTTTTTTATGGACCAATCTGGGTTTCTAGGGGGACCAAACATTACTGTACTGACACTGGACGCCTAGCTTTTGGACCCATCTCGGCAAAGGTAGACCCCAGGTAGGTGGACCCCGGCTACCGTAGGGCACGACAGGACAAGGACTCTTCGTCAAGATCCGGTTGGACTTTTATTTTTTTATGGACCAATCTGGGTTTCTAGGGGGACCAAACATTACTGTACTGACACTGGACGCCTAGCTTTTGGACCCATCTCGGCAAAGGTAGACCCCAGGTAGGTGGACCCCGGCTACCGTAGGGCACGACAGGACAAGGACTCTTCGTCAAGATCCGGTTGGACTTTTATTTTTTTATGGACCAATCTGGGTTTCTAGGGGGACCAAACATTACTGTACTGACACTGGACGCCTAGCTTTTGGACCCATCTCGGCAAAGGTAGACCCCAGGTAGGTGGACCCCGGCTACCGTAGGGCACGACAGGACAAGGACTCTTCGTCAAGATCCGGTTGGACTTTTATTTTTTTATGGACCAATCTGGGTTTCTAGGGGGACCAAACATTACTGTACTGACACTGGACGCCTAGCTTTTGGACCCATCTCGGCAAAGGTAGACCCCAGGTAGGTGGACCCCGGCTACCGTAGGGCACGACAGGACAAGGACTCTTCGTCAAGATCCGGTTGGACTTTTATTTTTTTATGGACCAATCTGGGTTTCTAGGGGGACCAAACATTACTGTACTGACACTGGACGCCTAGCTTTTGGACCCATCTCGGCAAAGGTAGACCCCAGGTAGGTGGACCCCGGCTACCGTAGGGCACGACAGGACAAGGACTCTTCGTCAAGATCCGGTTGGACTTTTATTTTTTTATGGACCAATCTGGGTTTCTAGGGGGACCAAACATTACTGTACTGACACTGGACGCCTAGCTTTTGGACCCATCTCGGCAAAGGTAGACCCCAGGTAGGTGGACCCCGGCTACCGTAGGGCACGACAGGACAAGGACTCTTCGTCAAGATCCGGTTGGACTTTTATTTTTTTATGGACCAATCTGGGTTTCTAGGGGGACCAAACATTACTGTACTGACACTGGACGCCTAGCTTTTGGACCCATCTCGGCAAAGGTAGACCCCAGGTAGGTGGACCCCGGCTACCGTAGGGCACGACAGGACAAGGACTCTTCGTCAAGATCCGGTTGGACTTTTATTTTTTTATGGACCAATCTGGGTTTCTAGGGGGACCAAACATTACTGTACTGACACTGGACGCCTAGCTTTTGGACCCATCTCGGCAAAGGTAGACCCCAGGTAGGTGGACCCCGGCTACCGTAGGGCACGACAGGACAAGGACTCTTCGTCAAGATCCGGTTGGACTTTTATTTTTTTATGGACCAATCTGGGTTTCTAGGGGGACCAAACATTACTGTACTGACACTGGACGCCTAGCTTTTGGACCCATCTCGGCAAAGGTAGACCCCAGGTAGGTGGACCCCGGCTACCGTAGGGCACGACAGGACAAGGACTCTTCGTCAAGATCCGGTTGGACTTTTATTTTTTTATGGACCAATCTGGGTTTCTAGGGGGACCAAACATTACTGTACTGACACTGGACGCCTAGCTTTTGGACCCATCTCGGCAAAGGTAGACCCCAGGTAGGTGGACCCCGGCTACCGTAGGGCACGACAGGACAAGGACTCTTCGTCAAGATCCGGTTGGACTTTTATTTTTTTATGGACCAATCTGGGTTTCTAGGGGGACCAAACATTACTGTACTGACACTGGACGCCTAGCTTTTGGACCCATCTCGGCAAAGGTAGACCCCAGGTAGGTGGACCCCGGCTACCGTAGGGCACGACAGGACAAGGACTCTTCGTCAAGATCCGGTTGGACTTTTATTTTTTTATGGACCAATCTGGGTTTCTAGGGGGACCAAACATTACTGTACTGACACTGGACGCCTAGCTTTTGGACCCATCTCGGCAAAGGTAGACCCCAGGTAGGTGGACCCCGGCTACCGTAGGGCACGACAGGACAAGGACTCTTCGTCAAGATCCGGTTGGACTTTTATTTTTTTATGGACCAATCTGGGTTTCTAGGGGGACCAAACATTACTGTACTGACACTGGACGCCTAGCTTTTGGACCCATCTCGGCAAAGGTAGACCCCAGGTAGGTGGACCCCGGCTACCGTAGGGCACGACAGGACAAGGACTCTTCGTCAAGATCCGGTTGGACTTTTATTTTTTTATGGACCAATCTGGGTTTCTAGGGGGACCAAACATTACTGTACTGACACTGGACGCCTAGCTTTTGGACCCATCTCGGCAAAGGTAGACCCCAGGTAGGTGGACCCCGGCTACCGTAGGGCACGACAGGACAAGGACTCTTCGTCAAGATCCGGTTGGACTTTTATTTTTTTATGGACCAATCTGGGTTTCTAGGGGGACCAAACATTACTGTACTGACACTGGACGCCTAGCTTTTGGACCCATCTCGGCAAAGGTAGACCCCAGGTAGGTGGACCCCGGCTACCGTAGGGCACGACAGGACAAGGACTCTTCGTCAAGATCCGGTTGGACTTTTATTTTTTTATGGACCAATCTGGGTTTCTAGGGGGACCAAACATTACTGTACTGACACTGGACGCCTAGCTTTTGGACCCATCTCGCAAAGGTAGACCCCCAGGTAGGTGGACCCCCGGCTACCGTAGGGCACGACAGGACAAGGACTCTTCGTCAAGATCCGTTGGACTTTTATTTTTTTATGGACCAATCTGGGTTTCTAGGGGGACCAAACATACTGTACTGACACTGGACGCCTAGCTTTTGGACCCATCTCGGCAAAGGTAGACCCCAGGTAGGTGGACCCCGGCTACCGTAGGGCACGACAGGGACAAGGACTCTTCGTCAAGATGGTTGGACTTTTATTTTTTTATGGACCAATCTGGGTTTCTAGGGGGACCAAACATTACTGTACTGACACTGGACGCCTAGCTTTTGGACCCATCTCGGCAAAGGTAGACCCCAGGTAGGTGGACCCCGGCTACCGTAGGGCACGACAGGACAAGGACTCTTCGTCAAGATCCGGTTGGACTTTTATTTTTTTATGGACCAATCTGGGTTTCTAGGGGGACCAAACATTACTGTACTGACACTGGACGCCTAGCTTTTGGACCCATCTCGGCAAAGGTAGACCCAGGTAGGTGGACCCCGGCTACCGTAGGGCACGACAGGACAAGGACTCTTCGTCAAGATCCGGTTGGACTTTTATTTTTTTATGGACCAATCTGGGTTTCTAGGGGGACCAAACATTACTGTACTGACACTGGACGCCTAGCTTTTGGACCCATCTCGGCAAAGGTAGACCCCAGGTAGGTGGACCCCGGCTACCGTAGGGCACGACAGGACAAGGACTCTTCGTCAAGATCCGGTTGGACTTTTATTTTTTTATGGACCAATCTGGGTTTCTAGGGGGACCAAACATTACTGTACTGACACTGGACGCCTAGCTTTTGGACCCATCTCGGCAAAGGTAGACCCCAGGTAGGTGGACCCCGGCTACCGTAGGGCACGACAGGACAAGGACTCTTCGTCAAGATCCGGTTGGACTTTTATTTTTTTATGGACCAATCTGGGTTTCTAGGGGGACCAAACATTACTGTACTGACACTGGACGCCTAGCTTTTGGACCCATCTCGGCAAAGGTAGACCCCAGGTAGGTGGACCCCGGCTACCGTAGGGCACGACAGGACAAGGACTCTTCGTCAAGATCCGGTTGGACTTTTATTTTTTTATGGACCAATCTGGGTTTCTAGGGGGACCAAACATTACTGTACTGACACTGGACGCCTAGCTTTTGGACCCATCTCGGCAAAGGTAGACCCCAGGTAGGTGGACCCCGGCTACCGTAGGGCACGACAGGACAAGGACTCTTCGTCAAGATCCGGTTGGACTTTTATTTTTTTATGGACCAATCTGGGTTTCTAGGGGGACCAAACATTACTGTACTGACACTGGACGCCTAGCTTTTGGACCCATCTCGGCAAAGGTAGACCCCAGGTAGGTGGACCCCGGCTACCGTAGGGCACGACAGGACAAGGGACTCTTCGTCAAGATCCGGTTGGACTTTTATTTTTTTATGGACCAATCTGGGTTTCTAGGGGGACCAAACATTACTGTACTGACACTGGACGCCTAGCTTTTGGACCCATCTCGGCAAAGGTAGACCCCAGGTAGGTGGACCCCGGCTACCGTAGGGCACGACAGGACAAGGACTCTTCGTCAAGATCCGGTTGGACTTTTATTTTTTTATGGACCAATCTGGGTTTCTAGGGGGACCAAACATTACTGTACTGACACTGGACGCCTAGCTTTTGGACCCATCTCGGCAAAGGTAGACCCCAGGTAGGTGGACCCGGCTACCGTAGGGCACGACAGGACAAGGACTCTTCGTCAAGATCCGGTTGGACTTTTATTTTTTTATGGACCAATCTGGGTTTCTAGGGGGACCAAACATTACTGTACTGACACTGGACGCCTAGCTTTTGGACCCATCTCGGCAAAGGTAGACCCCAGGTAGGTGGACCCCGGCTACCGTAGGGCACGACAGGACAAGGACTCTTCGTCAAGATCCGGTTGGACTTTTATTTTTTTATGGACCAATCTGGGTTTCTAGGGGGACCAAACATTACTGTACTGACACTGGACGCCTAGCTTTTGGACCCATCTCGGCAAAGGTAGACCCCAGGTAGGTGGACCCCGGCTACCGTAGGGCACGACAGGACAAGGACTCTTCGTCAAGATCCGGTTGGACTTTTATTTTTTTATGGACCAATCTGGGTTTCTAGGGGGACCAAACATTACTGTACTGACACTGGACGCCTAGCTTTTGGACCCATCTCGGCAAAGGTAGACCCCAGGTAGGTGGACCCCGGCTACCGTAGGGCACGACAGGACAAGGACTCTTCGTCAAGATCCGGTTGGACTTTTATTTTTTTATGGACCAATCTGGGTTTCTAGGGGGACCAAACATTACTGTACTGACACTGGACGCCTAGCTTTTGGACCCATCTCGGCAAAGGTAGACCCCAGGTAGGTGGACCCCGGCTACCGTAGGGCACGACAGGACAAGGACTCTTCGTCAAGATCCGGTTGGACTTTTATTTTTTTATGGACCAATCTGGGTTTCTAGGGGGACCAAACATTACTGTACTGACACTGGACGCCTAGCTTTTGGACCCATCTCGGCAAAGGTAGACCCCAGGTAGGTGGACCCCGGCTACCGTAGGGCACGACAGGACAAGGACTCTTCGTCAAGATCCGGTTGGACTTTTATTTTTTTATGGACCAATCTGGGTTTCTAGGGGGACCAAACATTACTGTACTGACACTGGACGCCTAGCTTTTGGACCCATCTCGGCAAAGGTAGACCCCAGGTAGGTGGACCCCGGCTACCGTAGGGCACGACAGGACAAGGACTCTTCGTCAAGATCCGGTTGGACTTTTATTTTTTTATGGACCAATCTGGGTTTCTAGGGGGACCAAACATTACTGTACTGACACTGGACGCCTAGCTTTTGGACCCATCTCGGCAAAGGTAGACCCCAGGTAGGTGGACCCCGGCTACCGTAGGGCACGACAGGACAAGGACTCTTCGTCAAGATCCGGTTGGACTTTTATTTTTTTATGGACCAATCTGGGTTTCTAGGGGGACCAAACATTACTGTACTGACACTGGACGCCTAGCTTTTGGACCCATCTCGGCAAAGGTAGACCCCAGGTAGGTGGACCCCGGCTACCGTAGGGCACGACAGGACAAGGACTCTTCGTCAAGATCCGGTTGGACTTTTATTTTTTTATGGACCAATCTGGGTTTCTAGGGGGACCAAACATTACTGTACTGACACTGGACGCCTAGCTTTTGGACCCATCTCGGCAAAGGTAGACCCCAGGTAGGTGGACCCCGGCTACCGTAGGGCACGACAGGACAAGGACTCTTCGTCAAGATCCGGTTGGACTTTTATTTTTTTATGGACCAATCTGGGTTTCTAGGGGGACCAAACATTACTGTACTGACACTGGACGCCTAGCTTTTGGACCCATCTCGGCAAAGGTAGACCCCAGGTAGGTGGACCCCGGCTACCGTAGGGCACGACAGGACAAGGACTCTTCGTCAAGATCCGGTTGGACTTTTATTTTTTTATGGACCAATCTGGGTTTCTAGGGGGACCAAACATTACTGTACTGACACTGGACGCCTAGCTTTTGGACCCATCTCGGCAAAGGTAGACCCCAGGTAGGTGGACCCCGGCTACCGTAGGGCACGACAGGACAAGGACTCTTCGTCAAGATCCGGTTGGACTTTTATTTTTTTATGGACCAATCTGGGTTTCTAGGGGGACCAAACATTACTGTACTGACACTGGACGCCTAGCTTTTGGACCCATCTCGGCAAAGGTAGACCCCAGGTAGGTGGACCCCGGCTACCGTAGGGCACGACAGGACAAGGACTCTTCGTCAAGATCCGGTTGGACTTTTATTTTTTTATGGACCAATCTGGGTTTCTAGGGGGACCAAACATTACTGTACTGACACTGGACGCCTAGCTTTTGGACCCATCTCGGCAAAGGTAGACCCCAGGTAGGTGGACCCCGGCTACCGTAGGGCACGACAGGACAAGGACTCTTCGTCAAGATCCGGTTGGACTTTTATTTTTTTATGGACCAATCTGGGTTTCTAGGGGGACCAAACATTACTGTACTGACACTGGACGCCTAGCTTTTGGACCCATCTCGGCAAAGGTAGACCCCAGGTAGGTGGACCCCGGCTACCGTAGGGCACGACAGGACAAGGACTCTTCGTCAAGATCCGGTTGGACTTTTATTTTTTTATGGACCAATCTGGGTTTCTAGGGGGACCAAACATTACTGTACTGACACTGGACGCCTAGCTTTTGGACCCATCTCGGCAAAGGTAGACCCCAGGTAGGTGGACCCCGGCTACCGTAGGGCACGACAGGACAAGGACTCTTCGTCAAGATCCGGTTGGACTTTTATTTTTTTATGGACCAATCTGGGTTTCTAGGGGGACCAAACATTACTGTACTGACACTGGACGCCTAGCTTTTGGACCCATCTCGGCAAAGGTAGACCCCAGGTAGGTGGACCCCGGCTACCGTAGGGCACGACAGGACAAGGACTCTTCGTCAAGATCCGGTTGGACTTTTATTTTTTTATGGACCCAATCTGGGTTTCTAGGGGGACCAAACATTACTGTACTGACACTGGACGCCTAGCTTTTGGACCCATCTCGGCAAAGGTAGACCCCCAGGTAGGTGGACCCCGGCTACCGTAGGGCACGACCAGGACAAGGACTCTTCGTCAAGATCCGGTTGGACTTTTATTTTTTATGGACCAATCTGGGTTTCTAGGGGGACCAAACATTACTGTACTGACACTGGACGCCTAGCTTTTGGACCCATCTCGGCAAAGGTAGACCCCAGGTAGGTGGACCCCGGCTACCGTAGGAACGACTAGGAAGGACTCTTCGTCAAGATCCGGTTGAGACTCTTTATTTTTTTATGGACCAATCTGGTTTCTAGGGGTGACCAAACATTACTGTACTGACACTGGACGCCTAGCTTTTGGACCCCATCTCGCAAAGGTAGACCCCAGGTAGGTGGACCCCGGCTACCGTAGG
>CAXARO010001373.1:0-33372 GCA_963971305.1 Arcuatula senhousia
AAAATAGATAACTACTTTAAAATAAAAATTAATATTAATTAATATTCTAAATTATAATTTTAAAAATTAATAATGCTAATAAATAAACATTTGAAAATATATAAGTATTTTCAACAAATAAATTGTTTTTTGGTGCTATAGTAAAAAAATATGCTTTTTTATTGGAATTGAATAATAAGTTGTAGTTTGCTTAATGCAATGCCGGGATGTACTAATAACATAAATCTGTCTTAAAATTAACAAATCCTATAATTAAATAAGTATGTAAAAATACATATTTCATGTAAATAGATAAATACATAAGTATCTTTAAAGTATCGTGATAATGTAATAAAACAATTAAAAAAATAATATTTGGGTTTCAAATTATTCTTTAATACAATCAATGCATAAATACAACTGAGCCGAGTTAACATTAGGTCGCTCTTGGCCTCAGCGCGGTTAACTTTAGGTCGCTCTAGGCTAAAGTTATCTTTAATTCGCTCGTACACTAAAGTTAAGTTAAGGTTGGCTCTAGGCTAAAGTTAATTAACCGAGCGGTCAAGAAGAGCAAACCGTGGACCAAGTTTGCTATTACAGTTAACTTTAGACCAGTCGGCCTATTGCATTCTAAATAGCAGACCTCAGTTAACTTTAGGCAGTCAAACAATTTACTTTTCTAGTTAACTTGGCATACAGGTTATGTCTGGTCGTATCCTTTAATCTCACTTTCAAATGTCTTGATGATGTCCTCTCTGTCAACAACGCTTCGTTTGCTAGATAGATTCCTTCAATTTATCCTCCAGAGTTAGAGATTAAAGAAACCATCGAATCTACTTGCTTCACGTCTTTCTTGGATTTGCATCTCGAATTTAACTCGGGTGTTCATCTCAGTACAAAAATATTCGACAAAAGAGACGATTTTAATTTTCAAATAATTATATTCCTAATCTGGAAAGTAACTTCCTTACCTCACCAGCATATGGGGTGTGTATTTCCCAATTTATTTGGTATGCCAGGGTGTCTACTAATTTATCATTTTTTTTACCCGACACCGTTGTCTCTGTGATCGGCTTTTGGATCAAGTTTTAAAAAAAATATGTCTCCTTCGGTCTCTTAAAAAGTTTTCCTTTCGATATCAGCCACTGGTAGCAAAATTCCAAATTATATCAGATGAAATGATTCGTGAATGTCTCAATTAGTTTGTGACAGTTTATTGTACTGAGTTGATAACCTCTTTATCTGTATTGTGTCTCACATCTATGTTGTGTTTTTTGTTACTGGACCTTTGGGTCGCAATGGAAGAGGGAGGTTTGACGCCATAAAACTTGGTTCAACCCACCATTTCTTTTTAAATGCCTGTACCAAGTCAGGACCATTGCGATCTTCATTTTTTTCGGGTATGTCTTTGTCTTATTTTGTCTTTTGTTCTTGGATATATGCGATTGATCATCTCAGTTCGGTAATGTTGTTGTTACCTTTATTTAAACAAAAACAAAATATCTATTTATCATTATTAGTTTTGAGAAATATATTAATCCGGAGAAAGACATATTGACAATAGCATCATTGTTTCATTATTCTTTCAGAGTCAGATGATGATCTTCGATCTTCGAAATTAAAATGACTACAAAGTTCCAGACAAAAAATGTTACTATGCGTTTTTCTATCCAAGTCTGGTCAGAGGTGCTCTACCAAAAATATTAAAAAGTCCAATACTGTATGATTATGAAGAGCATATAACAAACAAATTATTTTATATTTTAGTAATATTGATGATGTCCTTTCATTGAACAATTCTCGATTTGTTTACTTTCTCCATCTTATATATCCTCATGAACTTGAGATTTAGGACACTACGGATTCTAGAAATTTTATAAGCTCCCGCATAGCGGGGGCTAAATTGCCTGAGTATACGTAATATGATGCATTAAACCGGAATAGGTATAAGCTAGTCGACATCCGCACTTAATGGCACGGAATGCAAAATTAATTTCCTACTTTGTAATTTGTATTTCTAAAATTAAAATACGTAAATATTGTATTAAGGTAGAGCGTGGCACTTGGGTCCAAAATTAGTTTGTCAATAGATTTTCTTCAAAATTGGCATAAATGTCCAAAATGACGTACTCTTTCATATTTTGAGTCAAAATTAATGGGTTTCTTCCCTACTTTTCTAGTTATATCAAGTTAAAGTAACAATATTTTACTATGAATTATATATGAAAAGCCATAAAAACACACAAAAATGTTCCATTACTTTTTTTTCCTGTCAATAGATATCCCTCATTTTTTGACATTTTATAGATCTTGGAACAATTCATCATCTTAAATCAATTTAAAGTGGGGTTTCTTCCCTGGATTTATACGTACAAGCAAAAATAGGAGCCAAAAACGATGATTTTTCATGATTTTTGCCAAATTACCTCCCTTGACCATACTTTAGCTAATAATTTATACTACTTTTAGAATACAAATTTTAATCATATTGATGAAATGTGCCTAAGCTAGGTATAAAGATTCTAAAAACACAAAAATCTCAAAATATTTTTCAAATTTCATTTTATTTTGGGCAAGTCACATGACCACTGTCCTTCTCTACCTTAATATGAATATTTTGAACATTTTTAACTATAGAGATGAATGTAAAGATTTTTATTTATGAAAACGCTATATTTATATTTCATTGACGTCATAATTGTTAAAAACAAAATGACAGAATGGCGGGAAACTGTCATTCTATTTTTCGTGGAACAACACAAAAAGCTTAATTGTTCATGTCAACTAAATAAATTCTGCCGAATTATAAATTTATAAACTTGTCCATATTGTGTCTCAGTATATGATATTGTTTTTATTTTTTTTCTCTACCCTTTTTATTCGAAAATGAAAGTAGGAAATCTTCAAAGGTGTCTTCTTTGACGTCAGATACAATCGTCATATTTTCTCATACATTGTGAGTTCATTTGAGTTTGAGAAAAAAAAAACACTTCCGTGTTGTTTTTGCAGGTGCGCTCCTTTTAAAAAACATTCATGTTTTATAGCCTAAAAACTCTCCTAATACAATAAATATTAAGTTTAACAGGTCATTACTTAATATAATATGGTGTGTCCCTAAAAAAAATCGTTTGAACTCCATTTGGTACTTTCTGTGGCGTCTTTTTTTTTCTTCATGCCTTTTGATAGTGGCATGTCTTATTAAGAGCATCTCTTATCTTTTAGTTACTATATGGTGCCTTCGATCAATGAGGTTACCGATACAACAAGTGATTTGTTCAACAACTTTTTTGTAACAGAACATCGTGCTTGATGTGCAAATATAAGTAATACATAGGAAGGCTGCACTAATCTAAAAACATTTTAAAGCTTGAAAATTTCCTTAAATATATAAAGGTAACAACAAAACTACAAAATTAGAATGATAGATAGGACTTAGTAAAGTTTGATTATTTTTGATTTGTCTTTCTTTAGCTTCTGTACCCACATGTGGTAAAATAACATCAATTAAAATGAAATTAAAATACATGTGATTAAATTCTGAATTTTGTTTTTTAAACCATATTACCAAGCTTTAGATAATCCAGCACATTTATATTCTGAGGAAAAGAGCATTGATGTGATTTTGCTTTATCGTGTATAAGTAACATAAAATAGCACTCCTGTCGTGTATTTTACCATTTGCAGGTGTTGCCAAACTAACTTGTGGCTCTTTCTTTAAGAACTCTGTCTTTGTTATTTGAAATGGAACTCCATCTACAAGTGTTGAAAAGCAAGATATCAGAAACATTATTTTATCGTCTCAGTGTTCTATATCAACAAAGGTGTTTAATTTTATTCAGTTTTTCATTTGTTTATAACAATCAGAGTTGTTTTTTTTATATACTCACACTTCAAAAAACAATAGTGTCTTTTGCATTTAAAACCTCTCACACATATTCGATTTTAATAGTTGACATATATTTACGTATATTCGTAAAACATTTTTTTACTGGAGAAAAAACCCATAAAACAATAGGTTAAGAGTAACAATCTAACTAAGGTATGTTTTCAAGTTTTGTCTTTTCTCATGGACATTGATATTATTCTTCAATTTTGTAATTACTTTTATTATGAAATGCATGTAACAAGACAAGTCTATCACAGTCCTTTTATTGGCTTTTTCTAATCTGGTTTCTTCTTAAAATTTGGAATCGGTCATTCAAATTTGGTAGAATTGATAAAACCATTATTTTACAAATGTTCATGTAACATTAATTTTACTCTCTGCAATATTTGTGTTGATATAATATCACATCAAAAAAAATAAAACTTACCAACTGTGACTCCAATGTTCTTGAGAGCATTTATTATATTCTACAAGTACATGTATAGTAAAAAACCCAGATAAAATATGATAACATAAGTTCTTATATACTGCAAAAAAGAAATGTTTTAATGTAAATTATCATGTATTTGGAGACAAAGGATTGATGTGCAATCGTTTAGTTTATTTCAAACAGGACGATCATCTATTTCCTAGCAAAAATGATTGCGACTTTTTAACTTTACTTTACAAAATTATTTAATAAAGTGATATCTTCAATAGTACAAGTAACACTAGCGTGACGTTAATTATTTCAAAACCACGTTTAATAGCTAACAAAACTAACATACAAACGGCAAATGAGTCAAATGATTGCCTTTATTCTTACTTTCTCAAAATCATCAACCCTTGTTTAAAGTGCTTTCATAATTTCTTCCATTTCAGATTGAGGTTTTTTCCTCCTATCGATCCTTCTTTTAACTCCTTCTTGATAAGGTTTACAAACAGTACCGGCAATGTTAACGGCAGCTTCTTCTAATTTCTTCCACCATTCTTCAATTTGCTGGTCGGTCACAGTAATTGCATCCCCGATATGACTCAAGCCGTTTCTTACATCAACGATATCTGCAATCCATTGTGTATTTCCAGCAGGGGGATTTTGGTGACTTGTTTTGATAAGACAGTTTATCAGAGTAAAGTCAAGAGCTGCCACTTCCGTAGAAGAATTTGGAGACAATGGACAGATACAATGCAGAGTTGTTCGTCCTTTTTCTTTCTTTTCATGACTCGGATGAACAGATGGGTCATTTTTAAACAAGAGAAAGAATTGATCCTTGGTTAATGTTCCTTTCATTCTGATTGCTTCACATGACGTGGTAGTGCTGCAACATGGCTGTTTTCTAAAATAATGGAAAAGTTCATGGAGTCTTTTGTGTAAAAACAAAAACAATATTCCACCTTCAATCTGTACTATCTTAAGTTCGAAGTATGTCTGAAGGATATTTAGGACTTCATCCTGTAACAGGTCATTTAGTTGGTCAAGGGCATAATGACTCGTACCAGCTGTCGCCATGACGATGAAAGTCTTTAACCTAGATAAAATATTGTAAAGCAAATCTATAATGGTATGTGAGGTTAAATCGGTCAACTTAAAATGTAATAATAAAGCATATTCTGACTATTAATTGATAAGTGAATCAATGAATGGAAACATATTGATAAGAATCGATATTCATTGAATAAAATCCCTTATGAGGTTTGATATTTGAATGGTCTATACGGACAAAAATATGACAATGTTGTGTTTTGATCAAAAAGAGGAGTTACTACTCTTTTATTGTATTTCTTGTTTCATATATATTTCTTTGAGAAATCTGCAACAACGATAAAAGGATCGACATTCTAAGCAAACAACATTTTGTGAGAATCAATGAACTGACTGTAAGCTGTATCGAGTGAAAACAAATGCCTGTATTTCACCAATCTGTGATCTCAAAGCTGTAAGTAAAAACGCCAGACGTTGGTTTTGCATCTGTTATTTGATTCAGGTGGTCATCTTTCTACAAAGAAAGTCAATTTCAAATCAAAGACTTAATTTTCGTGAGAAAGTAACACACATACATCACAGGTAAATTATGTGGATGTTCCGGACCAAATGAAGATCTGGACCATACGCGTATGATTAAGTCCATACCAGAAAGAAGCAAAGGTTTTCAAAGGGGTAATCGACGTCAAAAAACCGAAAAGACAAAGACAAAGACAAAACTGGTAGACAAAAAAATCATCATAACGAAACAAATCACACAACAACAAAATCACGCACGAAACTGTCGAAATGAGAGTGAACTAAGGAAGTCTGGAAAACTAAGCTTTTTCTGTCTGCTATAGCGCACCCATCACGTTGCCATAGATAGATTTAGTGTTGGTCAAATCCGGAAAGGGTGACTTTACCTAACTCTATTTCAAACCAACATTTGTGCACATCTGAGAGACAGAAATCCCATATTTTTATAGAAGCACATGACATCTTCCGTAAAATTTCTTGAATGATGACAAAACCATGGAATCAATGTACCCCTGTGTTAACAATTTGCTCGTAAGCCATGTAGCTCTATCATGGAATTCGTTATACTTCCCCACTTGCTCTGAAATATCGAATCAATTGTGATTCGTATACTCCATATGATGGATTGGACGGAATGTTGCTACACAGAAAGGGATAATTGACTATAGGAAAGTTGAAGTCATATCGTTTGTCATAGAGCTATTTACATACCATTCCTAGTGTGTCAATTTAGAGAAAAGGATCTAAATATGAAGCGGACCTCTAATAATATGTTGTTTCCTTTATCTCAAGTTCCTTTGGATCTATGAGATGTAAATAACAACAAATAGAGGATTGTTTAGCGAAAGGACATCATCAATATAATGACATGTGAGATTAAAGGATTAAGCAAGTCTGTGATCCTTTTTGTCAAGAAGTGATTGTAAGAAGCCGCTTCATATGAATGAAGACACAAATTGGCAAGCCATGGTGCACGATTTGTGCCCATTGGGATATCTATTGTTTGCTGAAAAGCACGTCCACTATACTGAACAAATATGTTGTCGATAAGAAAGAAACAGAGGTGCCAATGGGGTATCCGAATATCAAAAGTCCGAAAGGGCAGAGACAAAACCAGTAAACACCAACAAGAACGGGACAAAAACAGACAACATATAAACATGGAAACGCAAAAATCACTGAATATCTGAATATCAATCAACAACGCAAACTCTATTCGAAACCAGAGTGAACTCAGGTGCTCTGGAAGAGTAAGCAGTTCCTGCATGCTATAGCAAACCCGTCGCGCTGAGAAAGTTGAGCATTTCTTGTTTTTGATCTTTTGATAATTTATAATTTTTTTCAAAATGACATGAATAAGTCTTTTTATAACCGACTGCCAATTACTTGTACCTGCGTTTGTTTTTCGTTCTTTTTGTAAAGCTACTTTTAATCAGCTGTGCCAAACAAAGATTTTAATAGTGAATGTGGAACTGAAGCATAAAACAATTTCAATGATATTTTAATTTGAAAATGACCTAGAATGGTGAAAATTTCAGTTCATTATAATTTTTGAGAATCCACATTTGATTGACGTAGTTTCTAAAGTTTCTAAAGTTAAAACATCGAAAGACTTTTGATTGCTTGATTCTGTAGCCATCAACATTGATGTTTACAAAACTGAAAGAGTTATAGTTGTATGTTTAGATAACCCCCGAATCAAACGTTGCTTGTATGAAATGCCGATATTAGATTTATTTATTTAGCAAAAACAAAATGCTTTTGAAAAAGAAAACATATTCAAATTTAAATTATGTTGATAGTTTGTTAGTAAAAGACCTTTTAATCATGCTATAAGGTAGGAACGAATGTTTTTTCTATGCAAACGACGATAAAAAAGTTAAATTATAATACGACTGTATAATTTGATGGCATTTTGTGACAAAACAACAGGCATATTTTACTAGAAATTTTATGAAGCTAAACTAAATTTGTGACATATAAACCATTTAATATGCACAAACGTAATAACATGTATACATTTTCTAAAACTCCCATCTTCAGAATATCCGTAAAATCCTGAAATCATTTATTGTAGACCGTTGTAAAAATACTTGTCAATTTGTGATTTTTTTTCATTTTTAAGGTCTTTGGTAGAACACTTTTGTACTATTTTTTCTCGGCAACTACTCATCAATGTATTTTTGTATTTGGTATAAAGTATTAGCATGATATCTCATACAGTAGAATTTCAGTCAGTTTCGGCACCAACCAACCAACGTCATGTTTAAAATTTATGAAATCCGTTATAAAACTTAAATACTGCAATATTGCTTAAAGTAATGTATTTTGTACTTTGTACTTATATGGTCTGACTCGTCATAGCAATATGAATTTATTCTCATAAAGTCCGACCACACGAGTACGATCCGATCATATGAATTTACTCATGTGTTCATGACAATAGTCGTAATATCCAAATACTTATATGGTCCTTAGCATATATATTTCTATTTTTTTTTTCGGATATATCCTGCCTTGTACACAAGCCTAGGTTTTTGACAAGACAGCATTGTATTCATGGCCTGCCATTATACAGAGATTTTGACATAACAGCATTGTATTCATGGCTTGCCATTATACAGAGGTTATGACAAGACAGCATTGTATTCATGGCCTGTCATTATACAGAGGTTATGACAAGACGGCATTGTATTCATGACATGTCTTTATACAGAGGATATGACAAGACAGCATTGTATTCATGGCCTGTCATTATACAGAGGTTATGACAAGACAGCATTGTATTCATGGCCTGTCATTATACAGAGGTTATGACAAGACAGCATTGTATTCATGGCTTGTCGTTATACAGAGGTTATGACAAGAAAGCATTGTATTCATGGCCTGTCGTTATACAGAGGTTATGACAAGACAGCATTGTATTCATGACCTGCCATAATACAAAGGTTATGACAAGACAGCATTGTATTCATGGCCTGTCATTATACAGAGGTAATGACAAGACAGCATTGTATTCATGGCCTGTCATTATACAGAGGTTATGACAAGACAACATTGTATTCAGTGTCTGTCATTATACAGAAGTTATGACAAGACAACACTGTATTCATAGCTTGCCATTATACAGAGGTTATGACAAGACAGCATTGTATCCGTGGCCTGCCATTATACAGAGGTTATGACAAGAAAATCTCCGAAAATGGGCTCTTAAAATGTTTCATCTGATGTCGTATATAAGTGAAACGTTAAGGTCCAGTAAAATTTCAGTCAAGCCTAGGTTTTTGACAAGACAGCATTGTATTCATGTCCTGCCATTATACAGAGGTCATGACAAGAAAATGGGCACTTAAAATGTTTCATTTAATGTCGTATATAAGTGAAACGTTAAGTTCAAGTAAAATTGCACTGACTTTTTTTTTGTTTTAGATAAAACATAGGTTTTTATGCACTGTGAAGATAATTTGACTATCGATCTTGTGTTTTTTGTTACCTCTGGACCCTGAAATTGCAATTGAAAAGTTAAGATTGTCTATAAAGCATGGTTTAATAAAGTTTATAAGCAACAGAAGAAATACTAAAACACAGAAAAGTGATAGTCTCAAATTGTTTTGTTTTGGTGTGTCATACTGTGCACTTCATTTTACGGCTTATTTTTGTCATTGCATCAAACTAGTCTCTAATGAGGTTCATGCGTCAGATGTATAATATATTTTGATAAATATTGATTGTAGAGATTAAACCGAACTTGCAAATAAAAACAATACCAGCAGCATTATTTTTTTTGCGATATAGATACATTTACCTACTTTTCGAAAGGCAGCAACAGATGCCTATTATTTTTATTGAATAAATTGTTACGTACAGATACGACCAGACATAACCTCTATGCCAAGTTAACCAGAAGAGTAAACTTTTTGACTGCCTAAAGTCTGCTTTTTAGATTGCATTAGAAAGACAGTGCACTGGTCGTAAGTTAACTGTAATAGCAAACTTGGACCACGGTCTGCTCTTCTTGACCGCTCTGTTAGTTAACTTAAGCATAGAACCAACCTGAAGTTAACTTAAGCGTAAGCCAAGAGTAACCTTAAGTTAACTCGGTTCAGATTATATTTATCATTCGACTTGATTAATAATAAAAAATAAACATTTTATTTCATTTTCATTTTACAAATTATTACCATTATTTACTCATTGCTTTGTTTTTAAAGAATAATTTAAAACAAAATTCTTAAAAAAAGTTTATTATGTGTATTAATCTACTTCCATGAAGTATTTATTTAAAAAATATTAATTTAATTAAAAAATGTGTTAATTTTTAAAGATTTGTTTTATAAGCATTTATAAGCATTTATCGGTAGAGTGTTAAGCAAACTGCAACTACTTATTCATTTAAAATAAAAATACTGCATTTTAAATATTTGCCAACAAAAACATTTTTGAAGAATGTTTCTTTGTTGAAAATAATAATTGATTCTAAAATGCTTATTAATTTGAACTATATATAAATATTATTTTTTATTTTAAAAGTAGTATTTTTTTAAAAATAAAATTGTATATTTTAAAATTTACCTATTTTCATTATTTATTTATTTAAGGAATATTTTTTTAATATATTTTATTTGAAAGTAGTAAGAAATATATTCTAAGTGAATTATTTACAGTCTGCTAGTGACCTAAAGTTCCCTATAGTTAACTTTGGACTTCTCCGACCTAAAGTTAACTTTGGTCCGCTATTGACCTAAAGTCCCCTAAAGTTAACTTTGGACTGCTCTGACCTGAAGTTAACTTTGGACTGCCTTAAGCTGTCCATTCCATGGACAAAAACAGTCCAGAGCTGTCCAGACCATGGACTGCTCTGTCATGGCTAAAGTTAACTTGAGTTAACTAGAGAGTGGACCATGGTTAACTCAAGTTTACAAGAAAAGCAACCTTAATGACTGCATATTGTTAACTTTTATACAGGTTATGTCTGGAGTCCTCTGGAGTACTTGGCAATGATAAACGATTAGAAATAGTCCTGTAGCATTGAAGTAAGCCAATGAAGGTAAATATATTACAACCAGCATGACATTTATTTGAGTAATGATTTTAGAAAAAAAAATGTACGCACAGTGTTGAAGATTGGAACACATGGCTAAATTATACTTTTTAGTCACTCGCCCTGCTCATTAAACAGACCTACAAACGCACTCCACCATAAGAGACTGCTACATAAAGCTGATTACCAGATATTAAAATGCCTGCAAATAACAGTTGCTGATATACTGTGACGGACACGCACACAGACATTATCCGGGGCATTTCATATTTTTGGTCCTTGTTGTTGTGGGGACACTCGAAGCAAGGTTATCTGTGCAACGGCTTTTTTTTAACGATGGTGCAACAGTAATATATTTTCGCAATTTATGCTTTTTTAAGATGACCAAGAAGTGGTTGATGAAAGTTTTATAAGGAAAGGCCACAAAATGTGAGTAGAAAAAGCGCATGATATATTCAAATGTGTAGGGTTAAAATTTAGTCGAATAGGCTTCTCAAATTCATTATTTTATCTCCGCAGATATTTATTTTTGATTTGCACTGAACGTGCACACAAACACTATGGGTTTCCCTCCTCAAATCTTTACAGATATCTATCTACTCCCATCCGCACTTATTATCTTAAAAAAATGCAATTTGGCATTTTTTTTCTTTCAGAGTCATTAATATTGCAACGGCTCAGAATAGGGGAAAGATTGATCAGTATGATTGAAAATTGAGTATGTGTTTCCGCGGACCGTGTATACTTGATCTTCCAGTGAGAAAGGTGAGCATATACTCATTTTGTCCGAAGGATTCTATTAAAGATGGAAAACAAGTTCATGTATGAACCTCCGGACCCAGAGATCGAAATGCAAAGGACATAGCGTTTGAACCAACCATTTCTGTTGCTATGCCTGTACCAAGACGGGACCATAAAGACCGTCTATGTTCCCGCTAGGTCTTCCTTGTTTTGTCTTTTTTAACGGACATCTAAGATTCATCCTCTAAGTTCGATAATTTTGTTATAACCTGTAAGACATCAAATTACATGTAAATGTAATTTACATTCCCTTAAATAAAGTTGTAAATAAAGATATAGTCTTGCTATAGCGGACAGTAACCGCTTACTCTTCCTGTGCACCTGAGTTAACTCTTGTTACGACTTGAATTCCTGTTGTTGATTTCCGTTCGGTTGATTATGTGTTTTGTGTTTCCTTGTGCTGTTTTTGTTCATGTTTACCGGTTTTGTCGTTGCCTCTGTGGGCTTTTGACATTTGAATTGATGCCTTTTTGCTTCTTGCACCTGAACTCCCTCTCTTTGCGAGATATCGTTCGCGTCAATGCTATTTTGGTTTTGTGTTGTGTGTATGCTTATGTTGATTGTTTCTTCGTTTTATAGTCGTTCATTTTACGGATGATGTTTTTTTTTTACTATTGAACATATGTAATCCAACCATGTCTAACCTTTTTGTGAAGGTAAATCTTTTTCATGATACTAAATAGTAACCAATGAAGGGCCATTTACAAGATATTAATTTTGCTTGAAAAACTCAAAAAAATGTTTACAAAATCCAATTTCTTTCTTATGATGTTGCTCATTTCACCTTTATTTTTTCTCTTACATCTTTCTATTTTTGTTACCATAAAACATTTGATGATATTTGTTTTTAATTTTTCGATAAACAAGAGCCTCCCATTTGTCTACATAGGTGAAAAAAGGGGAATTGGATATAGCGTTTTTTTTTTGTTTAAGAAAATAAAACAATCTTGAAAATATAATTTTAATATATAGAATATGTCCACAGATCATTGTCATTAGCTTTATTAGATTGTCCGTCCAGGAAAAAATGAAAAAGTTTGCTTAAACCAGGTTTTAATGGGTGCGAAACCCGCTTATCATTGAGATCTTTAGGTCTGGTAGTTAAATAAAACATAACACGGTTGTGAAGACATTAAATATGTTTTGTATACGTTAAAGTTGTTTATTTTATGTTTTTTGTAATGAATGAGACTTAGGCCAGGCTTGACCCTGAATCTCTTGCAGTTATGTGCAAGTACTTTTCTTTAAGCTACCTAAGTTCAATACATACATTTTGTGTAATATTATAATAGTTTTATTTTGATTCTCAGTCACTGTCTTCACTCAAGACATTCTACGGAACACACCATACGCTCGTAGATAAATATGATATTTCTATCTCTTAGATGAGTGAAGATGTTAGTTTGTCATAGGGTTTGTTTGTCGTCATTTACCGGATTTGACACACTGAATTGGAAATTGGCAGCACGGCGGGTGTGCTATAGCAAGCAGGAACCGCTTACGCTTCAGGGGCACCCGAGTTCACTCTTGTTACGACTTGAATTCGGTTGATTTTGTGTTTAATTGGGCTGTTCTCGTTCATGTTTACCGGTTTTGTCATTTCTCTTTCGGACCTTTGACACTCAAATGCCCCATAAATGCTTCGAATCAACCTAGGTAAAAATATATCCTTCACCAACATTTTTTCTTTACATGCAGGTTTTATTTTGTAAAACGCAAAAAAAAAAAAAAAAAAAAAACGCTATGTTTAGCCCAAGCCCCATTCAGAGATCAACCGAATCTTCGGCCAAATTGAGGTCATTTCCAATCACTTTGATGACGGTTGAAGCGTGGGACCATTGTTCTCATGTTGCAACGATTTCCAAATTGAAATGAACACATTTTCTATTTTTCACTTATACAGACCAAGACACAACGATTATTTTAATAACGAAGGACGATTGGTCAAGTAAAGAATGATATCAGATATTCAGACGTTTTCTTAGTTCTCTTGTATTTTCTATGTTTCTATGTAAATTATAATGACCCCAGTGATCATAAAAGACGTGTATTCATGTTTCATGTGGAAATACAGTTTTTTTTCAAGTTTGTTTACCTCAGGCAAACTTGTTTTGTTTAAGATTTGCAATAGCAAATAGCCAGTACATCTCTGCTGAGGAGTCTCATTAATCATTTTACGCGACTAAAACATTTTGTTTACTTTATTCAACCAGTAGAAATAATTATATAAGTTCATGTTTTGCAATGTAAACATATTTTTGACCACACCGTTTCACATTGTTTCCGCAGCCACGCATTTTTATTTTCCTTTGTAATTTAGTTTATAATGCTGATTGTAGTTTTATTGTGTCATTTTGTACGCTGTGTTTTTGTCATGATTTTATGATTATTTGTACCAATTAGTCTTTGCATTTTTGAATCTTCGGCTTTCGATTTCCACATTGAGAAAATTTTGTTTCTCAAACACAAAATGGTTTATAGTTTTGGTGTGAATTTTGATAATCGCTCGTTTGGAATAAAACTTTGCACATAATTTACATAATATAGTAAAATTATATGTACTTTAGTGCATAGGAAATAAAATAAAATAAAACGTCTCTCAATATAATTAAAATGAGAAAACTTTCTAGTAAATCATCAAATGCAATTCAAATGACATATAGTTTAAACAGGAAGACAATAACTGTTTGGCAATGTTAAGTAACACTTTCAATACAGTATATTTTATTAAAATATTATTAACAAATCAGATTCAATCAAAATAAGTTGAAATCATGTCAAAATACATATACAACACTAATAACAGGTTAATGTCAAATATCATTTTGCAATGTTGTACATCCAAGCTATGAAACTATTTTAAAGTCTAATCGATAATACCATGAATATCGAATACAAACTTTATTTCACAATGTTGAACATGTAGACAGGTCCTACCACGTTACACACCATTAAAGTTTGTAATTTTCTGTTGTAACATATTCCCGATGGATATATAAGTTCATCTGTTTCAGAAAGCAATTGTCTGATTTGTTTCCCATCGGGTGAAATCACAAACACGGTGTGACTGCCACAAACCACATAAATGTTCGTGTCGTCTGTTGTTAGACCCTGAATGCCTTTGCCCATAGGATCTTCAAATGTCCATATCCTTTCTCCAGATGGTGTAACACATGATATTGTGTAAAAATCTGAGTAGTAGATGCTTTGTTTGTTTATAGTCATATGCAACGCGTTCCTTTCCGTTGGTATGGTTGTAATGGTGTAACCGTGAAGATCAATCACCTGTATTCCTTTATCTCTAATACCGATGTAAAGGTGAGGTTCACTGTATGTTAATCCTCGAACAAAATCATTGATCCTAATCCTACGTATTCGGTCACCACTGTAGATGTTTATTATATCGATATGTTTAATCTCTATATTTACAGCCACTGTTGTGTTATCAATAGCTGTTATCCTCCATGGCATTCCAGACAGAGGGATATCACGAACATTAGAACCATCAGAATCAGTGACGACTAATCGGTTATTGTCATAGTCACATATCACAAATGTATCATCTACAGCGGTGCAATCCCTAAAGTCTCCTGATATGTCAATCTGTTTGATCTTTTTGAGTTCCCTTGGTAGCTGTGATTTATTAACTGGAGCCTGAGCATGAGTGGTGTCTGAAAAAAATAAAGATTTTTAATTGTATTAAATTGTATAAGCATTATGCAGAGTTAATGTTATATTTGAACCATTATTAAATAAAAAAAAGACGATTCTTTGTTATTCGACTTGAAATATTTTGTTGTCAAATATGCAATTCATCAACAACAACAAAATAAAAAGCTACGCCGAGCGCAGCATGATACGACCGCAACAAGTTGAACCCTGTACGTTGGAGACCCAATATGGATAGTCCATTGCTTTGGTCACATGAAGCCCATGGTGGACTTACAAAGCTTTTTGACACATGCATCCTGTGGTGGACTTATAGAAATGCATTTTTGACAAATATATTTACATCAACATCTTATACAAAAAGCCTTATTTCCATCCATGTATTAATTTACAATTTTGGCCCTTTGACCCCTAATTCCTCAAAAATGGTAAAAGATATTGCTAATCCTATAAAAAATAATAGGAAATTGTGTACATGGAATCTGATGAAAAAAAGATTTTGAAAATCCGACCACAAATAAAAAAGTTGATTTTATGGGCATGGCCTGTCTTTAGCCCCCTGTAACAATGTAATGGTGAAAAACATATCAAAATCATTGACACATTTTGTTGACAGAATTTAATGATGAATTCAACAAAGAAAGAATTTTCAAAATCTAATGAATAATAAACATTCTACAACAGTTTTGTCAATACACCCGTTTTAGCCCTTTTTGGCCCTTTTTTCTAAAACAGTAGGGGCCACAAACCCCAAATACAAAACCAAGATTCCTTTAGTGGATATAATCATCATATATAAACTTCATAACAATTGGCAGGCCCACTATAACTTGATTTTTGGTATAAAACTATTTGCATTGACAAACTTTTAAAAATGCCGTTTTTGGCCCCTTTGACCCCTAATTTCTCAAAAACGGTAAGAGATATTGAAAATCTGATTGAAAAACGCAGGCAGGGATTTTCACAAGGATTCCAATGAAAAAAAGATTTTGAAAATCGGACCACAAATAAAAAAGTCGATTTTGGGGGTGTGGCCCCTTTTTGACCCCCTGTAGCAATGTAACGGTGCAATAAATATCAAAATCATTGACACATTTAGTTGACAGAATTTAATGAGGAATTCATTAAAAAAAGAATTTTCAAAATCGAATGAATAACAAACATTTTACAACAGTTTTGTCAATACACCCGTTTTAACCCCTTTTGGCCCTTTTTTCTAAAACGGTAGGGGCTACAAACCCCAAATACAATACCAACCTTCCTTTAGTGGTTACAAACATCATATCAAAATTTTAAAACAATTGGTCAACATTTACTCAAGTTATCGCACGGAAACCAAATGTTCCCAGACGACAACGACGACAACGACGACGACGACGACATCGCCATAACATTATACGATCGCAAAATTTTGCGGTCATATAAAAACAAAAACCATTACTTTACAATAATATTTCAAACTGGAATGGATTATTTTGGAAATCAAATTCTCATTTTGAAATGTATCTATTTATGTATTTAAGTAACAACCATTACTGTTTCTTTTTCTTGAAATTGTAAAACAAAATATTTAAAATTTAAGGACTTGCAATAGAAAATACTAGACTTGCGATGCTCTACATTATACAGATATTTTACAATCAGTAGTTGATCATAATAGAGCGAGAGGAAATAATTAATTATAAATCACTAGATTCGTTTGTGCAAAAATTAAATACATAGAATATCATCAAATACAAATACATATCTTGTCTAAATTTCCCTACTTGCATCACTTTAAAATAAAAAAAGTTGTCCATATACCGTAGTTGTAAATTTCAATTATGGAGTAAAACTCCATTAAATAAAAAGCCTTGTAGGCAGCACTTCTTTTTATATACAATTGGATTGTCTCATCTTTTAATTCAATCAAATCTTCTTGAATAGATACTCTGATATCTTAAAAGACCGTCAATGCATTATCAATAGAAGGCCAGTAATATTTATGGGTAGAGAGCTTTTCTTTTAAATGTCCTTACTCCTTCACCTTCGCATGTTTTCTATCTTAATTTCTTTACCATTAAGGGTAATGGCAAACTTTTTGTAATTTCTAGATTTGAAACACGAGAAATTCAGACATATGTATTCATAATTGATTATTTTTGATGCAATTGTTTTCTGAATAAATTGAACATCTGATTTTCAAATTATTATTTTCCCTTGGTAAACAGCCGTCAAATGGACTATATAATTGTTTATATTTTAATTCAAAACAGCTCATAGCTCATTGTGGACATTGCATAGTAATAAAACAACAGAATAGATTTAGTAATCATTTATAATTACCATTAATTGTTTTATGTTTTAATGCTGATGACCTTACGCAGGGATATTAAATAGTAATTAAACCACAAAAGATATTTAGCGTTGATTTATAGTAATCGTTTATTTTTCTATGCTTCTCTCTGAAAACTTTACACATGATTTTTTTGTGATTTTGCAAACTCCTACTTCTAAAACGGACGAATATGTTGCTGCAAAGAAGAGGAAAATGCATACAATTTACTAGTATTACCTTCTGCTTGTAAAGCCGAGGTGGTCTGGGTCTCTTCTTTCATTGCTTCTGTGACTGTTTCTTTCTGAAAGTCATCTTCTGAAAATTAAAAAGTATCTAATGTAGTGCATTTCTACACCTTGGAGGTTTCTTTATTCCTAAACATCAACTGAGAGAGCCAGTAACAGTCCCATTCCATAGGTTCTGAAACAGATCCTGGAAGCAACTCTTTATCAACTGCTGAATAAACATAAACAAATGCTGCTGATGAGAGATTACTCCTTGATATATTGATATACAGCATTGTTTTAATTTAGTTTTGGTATTTTTTCTTTTATGTAACGGTTTTAATCTTTAAGATCAGAAACAACACATCAAATTCCCGCTTATCTGACTAACTGTTAAATGTACACTCTGTAAGAGGGAGCTACAGGTATATCGCTTTCAAAAAAGAAAAATTGACAATAGGAAAAGAAATAGTCATTACGCTTATCATATACTTGAGTGTGTAATTTTCAATTGACAATTGTTAAAGATATCAATAAGGTGATGTTTGTTTGTATCTTGTTGTAGTTTGGCATGTGTTTCATAACAATGTAAGAAAAAGGTCAGCTATACATGCTATAGGTGGAGTGTAATTGGTTCAATTCTACTTCAGTCAGGTTAGCATAGCCTTTATGATTTTCGTTCCTAAAACGATTTAATAAATACTCCTAAAACTTTAGAACAAATGTAGTCACTTTAAGATTTATCATACAATCTTTGAATACGAAACACAAT
The DNA here is from genome assembly GCA_963971305.1 of Arcuatula senhousia. NCBI lineage: Eukaryota > Metazoa > Mollusca > Bivalvia > Mytilida > Mytilidae > Arcuatula > Arcuatula senhousia. The sequence continues at coordinate 18,671 of CAXARO010001373.1, forward strand.
TTCTGCCGTTTTGTTTCTAGTAATGAACACATACATGACATATCAAGCAAACCAGTGAAAGCATTGTTTTTCTGGTATGGGAATCTTGACTTAATCCACCAAACCTAGAGTCAACAATCGGTTGCTTGGCGTAAATTCAAAAAGCAGAATAAAAAGGGTAAATTGACCATCAGAATATTGATGTTACCATGTTCCTCATGGAGCTTTTGAATTAATGTTCAGTAGCACGTAACATCAAAGATCGATTTTTTACAAGAACAATGTAGCTAAAAGCAAAAAAAGAGTTTTTATCTTATTCTAAATCTGCCATAATAAAAGAAACCACAAAAGATATTTAGTGTTGATTTATAGTAATCGTTTATTTTTCTATGCTTCTCTCCGATAACTTTACACATGTTTTTTTTGTGATTTTGCAAACTCCTAATCCTAAAACGGACGAAAACGTGTGTGGAGAATGCCACGGTTCATGCACGTAAAAGACCCTTTGTGGACCGCTAAGTAGTGCACCACATAGGCTAAATTTTTCCGCCCCTACCCACTTCTCCCCTTTTCCTGTGGTTCTTCAAAATTTACCGTCCCTGTGTTTCCCACCCCATCCCATATTTCATATACCATCATCATTTCATGTTCATTGTATCATCCTTTTCATGTTCATCGCCTGTAAATAACCTATATAGCGTTGCACGGGCGTAAAACACCAACTCACTCACACTCACTCACGAAAAGCGATTTTATTCTTTAAAAAATGTAGCGCGTTTTCCGACGCTCTCTAGCTAGCTATCGTGGTTACCTAAGAATTTCACCAACGCCAAAATCGACTGAATAATGTGTTAGTTATGGAATATGAAAGATAAGGATTTCCCATCCATCTGTCTTCTTGGAACGAAAGTATATACTAGTCGCGGAAATGCTTTCCGAAATGACAGTCGCTTGCCTTCTTGTGGCAAAACTAGTTTTGTTTCTGAAAAAGCCTCAGCCACCTGATTTATTTTGTTCTTTAAATTCTCAAAGTTTAAGTTTTTAAGAGATTTTAGAATCATAGATTCAAACTGAGAATTAAAACTAAAGTTTTAGTTTAATTATCTCAGATTCAAAAGATCACTGAAAGTTCGTGATTTTGAAAAGAAGTTTCAAGATTATCATTGCCAATAATATGGTAAGCAAAACCAAACTTATCCTGAGACCGAAACTATAAATACAGAATATACATTTTGTTGTAAAAATAAACGCAAATGATTTATAAGTATAATATGTGTGCGAAAAGCTTTTATATATATTTTCAATGAAGATGGGCAATTTCTTCTTTTGTATATTAGTTACATCTCTACTTGAGCGTGGGATATCGAATGAACGACTTATATAAGAGTTGTAGCCATTCTTGGCAAAAAAGACAAAAAAAGACGTCGATGTATGCAGTGAATTTAAGTTGATGTTCTTGAGTTATACATCCATGTAGGAGTCTAAAGATATATTTTTATATATATTATCAGGAAATGTAACTCTATGAAAATTGGCCGCATGAACTCCATATTAAAACAAACCCATTAAATGATGGAAGGAAGAGTCTTTAAATCATGAATGTGAACAAATCTTAAAATATTTGAAATGGTCAAATAAAAGTTATATCAACATTTCCGAACTTGGAGGATCTTTATCTCAAATGTCCATTAAAAAGACAAATGTCCATTAAAAAAGACAAACAAGGAAGACATACAGGAATATATAAGGAATGTGTCCATTGGACACGGATGCCCCCCTAAGGCCCAAAACAGGAAGTGGAGGACCAACAAGTCTGAAAGATGCTTAAAGCTTACAGTTTGTAATACTTAACCATCCTACCAAGTTTCAAATTATTCCCATGTACGGTTTCTGAGAAAAGATTGACAGAAATTTTAAAGTCGATTTTCATAGGTTTCATTTCAGCCGAATCCCAAACAGAAAGTAGAAGTCCGACAGGTCTAAAAGGTGTTAAGGACGTAGATTTGTCATACTGAACCATCCTACACCAAGTTTAAAATAATTCGCATGTACATTAAAAAATCTTTACGGAAATGTGTACGGACGTAAGTACAGACTGACATAGGTTAAACTTAATGCCCCCATCCCCGACATATTGTCACGGGGGCAAAAAAAAATCCGCAATGGTCCTGATCCTTCAGATGATGTTGATTTGTCTGAAGGTTATGCTTTGTCTTCCTTTTTCAGATTTCAAGTGACACGTTGAGCCATTGACAGCCGCGAAGAAGAGTACAGCAAACTGGAACTGCTTACTTTTCCGGAACACATTACCGAGTTCTCTCTCGTTGGGGCTTGAATTAAACGTGTTGTTGATAGTTGTTTAGTTGATTTTGTGCTTTATGTTTTGTGTTTCTTCATGCTGTTCTCGTTCACGTTTACAGGTTTTGTCGTCGTTGCCCTTTCAGACTCGACAATCGAATGCCCCATTGGCGCCTCTTTGCTTCTTTAAGAAATAGTTTTATTTTTTCGTGAACTCTGGTTGACTAAAATAAAATTCCTGTGATCTGTGATTGGCCCATAATATCTTTCATAATTTGTGATGAGCACCCCTCCCCAAATCAGGACGCCCTTTATTTATAGCTCTGGAGGATATATATTTCTAAGGGATCCATCTATGGAACGCCGTAACTGTATTATATGGTCAATAATATTTATATGCTGTGGTTTTCACATTATATGCGGTGCTTTCTTCTTTATTTGCGTTGCTTTCTTCATTATATGCGGTACTTTCTTCTTTATTTGTGGTACTTTCTTCTTTTTATGTGGTGCTTTCTTCTTTATATGCGGTGCTTTCTTCTTTATATGCGGTGCTCTGTTCTTTATATGCGGTACCTACATCTTTATATCATGTGCTTTTATCTTTATATGAGGTTATTATATCATTATATGTTGTAGTTCCTAAATTTATATCGGGTTCTGGTGTTTATACTTTATACGCGGTTAAAACTACATATATGCTGTTCAGTCTTCTTTATATGCGGTTCGTTTTTCTTTATATGCTTTGAATGAATAGATAAGCATTAAACTTTGCTGGAAAAATAAATTCGTTCAATTTTGACTTGGTGAAATTTTAGTATAAGTTACAATAAAAAGCTTCGCCGAGCGCAGCATGATACGACCGCAACATGTTGAACCCTGTACGTTTTAGGCCTAATATGGATAGTCTATTGTTCTGGACACATGCAGCCCATGGTGGACTGACAAAGGTTTTGACACATGCTTCTCTGATGGACTTTTGACCCAGGAGGAAAAAATATCAATTTTTAATGTTGTATTCTACTCTTTAAAATAATAATGTTTGGGGAAAAAATTAAAAATTGAACCAGAATTTTTTTAAAATTATGATTACAGCCCCAAAAAATTATTCTTAAATTTAGAATCGCTACCTGACAAGAATAAATGTGCAAAAAAAATTTTCAAATTAGGACCACAAATAAAAAAGCCCCATTTGGCCCCTAATTACGTAATAGGGGGAAAAAAGGGGGGGCACAAAAATTAATTCTTAATTTTGTATTCGCTATTTGACAAGAACAAACATGCAAAAAAAATTTTCAAAATCGGACCAGAAATAAAAAAGTTACAATTTTGGCCCCTTTTGGTCCCTAATAACGTAACAGTAAAAAAAGGGGACACAAAAATATATCTGCTACTTGACAAGAATAAACTTGCAAAAAAAATTATCAAAATCGGACAAGAATTAAAAAAGTTTCAATTTCGGCAACTTTTGGCCCTTATTACGTAACAGGTGAAAAAGGGGTGGGGGGGTCGCAAAAATAAATTCTCAAATTTGGATTCGCTACTTGACAAAAATAAACTTGCAAAAAAAATTTTCAAAATCTGACCACAAATAAAAAAGTTTCGATTTTGGCCCCATTTGGCCCCTAATTACGTAATAGGGGGAAAAAGGGGGGTCGAAAAAATTAATTCTTAATTTTGTATCCGCTATTTGACAAGAACAAACATGCAAAAAAATTTTCAAAATCGGACCACAAATAAAAAAGTTTTTATTTTGGCCCCTTATGGCCCCTAATTACACAACGGAGAAAAAGGGGGGCGCAAAAATTCATCAGGTTCATTCTTTTATTGTAAGAAACATTCTTGACAAATTTCACAGCAATAGGCCAACTAGGACCAAAGTTATGGTGGAAACAAGTAAAATATTTGATTTTTTTCCCTTTTGGGACCCTAATTTCGAAACAAAAAAAGGGGGGACCCCCAAAATCAATCCCATTTATTCTTGTATGGTAAGGAACATCACTGTCAAATTTCATAGCAATTGGATAACTAGAACTAAAGTTATTGTGGAAACAAACAAAAAAGTAGTATTTTTGGCCCTTTTTTGGCCCCTAATTTCTTAACGAAAAATGGGGGGACCCCCAAAATCAATCCCATTCATCCTTTTATGGTAAGGAACATCATTGTAAAGTTTCATAGCAATCGGATAACTGGAACAAAAGTTATTGTGGAAACACTAAAAAGTTAACAGACACCGACAACGACGACGACAACGAAGACGACGACAAGGACAGCATCATACCATAATACGTCCGCAAATTTTTTGCGGTCGTATAAAAATGGAAACTATGGAGGCAATTTTGATACCGTATAGCAGGTCATTTTCGCAGTGGTTTAATTTTTGCTTATTTTCGCAGGTTGACGGAAACTGCGAAAATAAATCCCGCGAAATTATCGAACTAACGCAAATAATATACAAACATAATGACAAACCGTGAAAATAAAACGCGCAAAAATATTTCACATATCTTATGACACAAAAGCCGCAAAAATTTACCCCCGCGAAAATAACCCGCTATACGGTAGAAAGTGTGTTGAAATCTCTTGTAGAATCGTTTATGAAAGAAAGCATTACGCCTGATCTAGTAGGAAAGCTGTTGGTTTCCCAAATGAAACAGTTGGGTGTAAAAGATAGATCAGATATGATGAAATTAAGAATGCAATGTCTGCCACATGGAAGCATACAACCTAACAGGAAAATTAGTGGCAATGAATTAGATATTCCTAAGAACATTATTCAAAATCTACTTAAATGTGACTTCTCCATAGTAGAAATTAGTAAGATGCTGTCTGTTTCCGAAAGTACTGTCTACAGAAAGATGAGAATGTATAACCCAAGTAAGCTAGACTTTGATGAAATTGAGGATGAAGCATTAGACCATGAGGTACAGCTGACTATCTAGGAATATCCTCATAGTGGTGAAGTCAGAGAAACATTAAGGTAATGGTAATATACTTTAGAAAAACATTTAAAAAAAACTTTTCACTGCCACAAAATGATCCTTCAGCGATTATCACCTTCTTTGCCAGTTATCTATGGATTATGACAATAAAAATACTAGTTCAGTAATTTTGCTTAACACTTCTTTACCTCTGCTGCCAAAATGTGTTTTCAACCCTTGTTGGTCAAAATATTAAAAAAAAAAAATCAAGAAGGCAAGTGCGGACCAACAATGCTATTGGTTCTGGAACTCTTTAGCTGTTTTATACATGTTCCAGACCATACGAGTATTTGGACCGTACGCGAACGGTCCGGACCGTATGAGTATTTTTTTAGATACCCGTCGGTCGGACCATACGCGTACTGTCTGACTTTCATTTCATTGGTCAATATTGAATAGAATAGAATAATCGTGAAAAATCAATTAATTTTAGAAGCCACCAAACTTTTTGGACAGAATTGACACATTTCATTATAATGTTTAATAGAATTTAACTGTTTCTAGTAAGATCTATCAAGTAAGTCTTTTTATACAAATCACTTACGTAAATTTAAATTGTAGAAATGAAGGAAGAACAGTTCGAAAAATATTTTAGGGACTATGTTAGAAAATGCTCCCAACCTTTTGTTTTCCCATGAGAAGCAGCTTAAGGAGAGAATTTTTACGTTATCTACAGACGAGGGAATCTGATTCAGCAAGACAATCTCCAAGTGTTCATATCTGTGTGTCCGTCCGTCCGTCCGTCCGTCCTAATGTGATATCAAATTCATTGCCACTAATTTTCCTGTTATGTTGTATGCTTCCATGTGGCAGACATTGCATTCTTAATTTCATCATATCTGATCTATCTTTTACACCCAACTGTTTCATTTGGGAGACCGACAGCTTTCCTACTAGATCAGGCGTAATTTTTTCTTTCATAAACGATTCTACAAGAGATTCCAACCCATTTCTATCAAAATTGCCTCCATAGTTTCCATTTTTGTAACTTATACTAAAATTTCACCAAGTCAAATTTGAACGGATTTATTTTTCCAGCAAAGTTTGCGTACCTATTCATGCAAAGCATGTAAAGAAAAACGAACCGCATATAAAGAAGACTGAACAGCATATAAAGAAGTTTTAACCGCGTATAAAGTATAAACACCAGCACCCGATATAAAGTTAGGAACTACAACATATAATGATATAATAACCTCATATAAAGATAAAAGCACATGATTTAAAGATGTAGGTACCGCACATAAAGAAAAAAGCAACGCATATTAAGAAGAAAGCACCACATATTAAGAAGAAAACACCACATAAAAAGAAGAAAGCACCACATATAAAGAAGAAATTACCACATATAATGAAGAAAGCACCGCATATAAAGAAGAAAGCACCGCATATAGAGTGAAAACCACAGCATATAAATATTATTGAACGTATAAGACAGTTATGGCGTTCCATATCCATCTATCCCAAACGACACGTTGTTAGCAGAGACCTGACGTCAAGAATATATCGGAGTTACATTTAAGGACCTTGTGTCTTTCATCTGTTCCCGAAGAAATACAGTCTCACAAATCGACGAGCGTAGTTTGTGCCCATTGGAAATAAATACATGCATGTACCTTCGAATATTATTTACAAAGTTCTTGATTGCTATTCAGTTTTTTGTGTTGTCTTTTACTTCCTGTTCTCGTTCGTGTCTTTGCAATTTGAATTTTGACATTCGAATGCCCCGCCCCATTGGTTTATGCTTATTCGCTTCTTTAAAGCTAAATCAAACAAATATAAGGGATCAATTATTATTAATAGATCTATCTATAGGACGTTATAAATAGAACTTATTCACATCTCATTATTTTCTATACTTCCCCCAGATTTATAAGATTGTATAACATTTGTGTGCATTGAATTTTGAATTCAAATTAAATCGAGCAGTTTGTGCCGAATTTTAAAGGAAAATATTTATTTAACAAAAGACAATATGACGATTGCAGAAAAAATAATATGAGCTACAATGAGCCATGCAGTCGGTGCCTTTAGCAACACGGTAGATGGCAAAATATTTCTGGGGGATGTCATTTGTGTCATTCTCAAGAAATTTGAGACGGGTATTTAGAATCCATAATTATTCTTTATCTCATGCAGAAAATTCAAGTCGACAAAGACGAATGTCAACATGTTCAACATTTCTCTTTTCAGACTTTTCAAGCTCAGTTTGAAATTTGAGTTACGGGTGAAGGGCAAGTAGCTATATATGACTTTGATTTTTGTAATTTCAAAAAGTGTGAATCGATATAACAAAATTAAGCAATTTGGAACATTCAATCATTTTGCAATCGATGTTTAAATATAACGTAAAGATAGGTATTCATATTGCCTTGATAAGTTCACTGCCCTAGCGGTATGTTTCCGGTTTCGTCGTTGCCCTTTCAGACTTTTGACACTCGAATGCCCCATTGGTGCCTCTTTGCCTCTTTCCCCCTTTCATATTTAATTAGCTTTTTATCGCACATTATTGATTGACGTACAGGTGTTTGTTAGATGCACGCGTGGGTACCTGGACCATATAATATACATGTCATGTACAAATAACATATCCTGTCTCCCGCTTGGACACTCTATTATACGGGATAAGGATGCATGTTTCTTTGACATAAAATTCAAAGCATGCAATTAGCAAAAATAAGTTATAATCTAATGATAATTGATCTATTTATATCTATTTTTCTTACGCTATAATATTTTTAAAATTAAATAAATAAAATATAAATAATAAATATAAAAAAACCTCATCCATCTCCGTTTTAAAAAGGATAAATTAAATATGTAGTAAACATAGAACCTGGAAATTATAATAATGACTCCGTTTTGAAAGATAAGAATCATTTTATTTAACATTTCTCATGTTCGAAATATTCAAGATTTCTACGGAGAATTGTTTTAAGTATTGCTTTGAATTGGAAAATATTGATAGATCTAACATGCTATAACCTGAAATATAGACTTAAACCTGAGAAAACCATATCTTTAATTATTGTCTCAGCTTAAACTGTCAAATTGTGAAGGTCTCATCCGTAAAAAAATAATGAACCCACAAATTACAATAAATGAAACTCCATATGTGCTAAGTTGAGTAATATCAGCCGTGTAAAAGCCTTTTTGATATACTAGTATATATTTATATTTTAGAAAATGGTCCTTATTAAAGTAATATGTGTGTTTATAGTCCGTTACCGGATAACACAATTCAAGGGACGGATTCGGAAAGGGGGGCAGATAACCCGTCCCCTATTTTCAAAATGAATAGATACGTATAAAATCTTTTAAGCATGGCTCTAACCCGGTAAGTGCCCACCCCTTTTATTTATTTCTTGATCCTCAACTTTCATTTACTGTTGGAAATTCTCGAAAATAGTAAAAATCCTTGTAGGAGACGTTGCATTGAAACGTGTCCTTAAGTTTTAAGAGCTCTTGAATATTATACATTCCTTCAGCTTTAACACTAATTAAGGAGGGCTTTTTTCCTGGAAGGAACTACTTATTATATATGATATCAGAATGGCTAATGGAATTGATAGTTGACACAATATGTAAACCTGTGCGCCTGAAATGTCTTTATTATGTTAAATGTGTACGCTTATTTATGTTTTCGTGGGAAAATTGCGTAAGTGTCAACAAGCTAGGTAGGTTTTTAATAATACTTTCTTTTAAATCAACAATGTTCGTATACGATAATTTTTAGAAACTGTCCATGAATGATAAAAGAAGAAGCCAATTCACCTTTTTGTGCTTGATAATGCATATGAACCCAAATAATCTAGTTTTGTGTGAGACTTGTTGTATCCATTTTAAAAAAACAACCCACTTTTACGTCAAAACCTCAACATTGTCGGACCAAACTTTTACCGATTGTTCACATTTTCTTAAGATATATTAGTATAAATTTTGGACCAGTTAAGTTGTTTCGTTTTCGAGAAATTCAAAATTAAAGAAAAACAGCATTGTGGACTTTTTAATGTGTCATTAATTGTACACTGTGCATCTTAATGTCGTATTCTTTGTACTCCTTTTAACGTGCAGGTGACATAGTTATCGTTTAGTATCATCTAACACTCCGATCGATGTACACATGTACTTGCCGTCCACGCATAGAAAGTAGGTTTCACTTTGAATTCTTTCAGTGTCACCATAAGATCTAACATAGACTAAGAACACCAGGTGTTATGTTCTTGATAAATCAAACTTCGCTGAACCAGATAGATCTGACATCGTGGTTGTTGTACCAAATGGCATTGGTTATGCACTCTTGGACTTCCATGTCCAAGATGACGAAATGGCCATGTGTGGGTGGTTGCCAGGTTTATAATAATACGGAAACCGTAACCACTGACCATAGTGGGCCGACGTTAAAAATCCATTTGTGAACCTATAGTAGTGCGCCACATACGCTTAATTTCCCATCCTTTTTCAAAAATTTACTGATTCTTTTGTTTCTTAATCCACCTTATTAAATTTTTATCATCATTTTGTTCTTATTTTATCATCACTTTTATGTTTATTGCCCTTATATAACCTATATTGTGTTCAAAGGCGGATCTAGGACCGGCGTTCCGGGCGCCCCCCCCCCCATTTGAAAAAAAAGTGGTAAGGAACTGTATGAAACAAGAGGTCCAAATAGGTTTTTTATCATTTCGCCCCCCCCCTCCCCGTTTGACAATTTCTGGATCCGCCACAGGTGTTGCTAGGCCGTAAAACAACAACACCCTCACTTACTTACTGCAGTTATGCCATTTACAAACATCTAATTAAAAACAGTACATGTAGGTGAGCAATCATGTGATACTGTGATTTCTTAGCTAGCGAACATTTATACATGCCTGCATCTTTCAAGGAAAAGACTACATACACGCAGAAGAATAGAGAGTAATTTGGATAGGTTATCATCCCCCTGATTAAATTAAGCATGTCTGCTGCAAGATGCATCTTCGTCTAAAAACTCACTTTCGGACGGGTTTACATTTATTTTAGTTGATTAGGATCTATTGCACTCTTGCAAATCCTTTCTCCATAGAAATTCTAGCCGCCTGCGTCCTCGTGGCAAAAGTAAGTCCCGTGATTATAAGGAAGGCAAGCCGCAGCCGACGGCCTTTACACAGTGTATATATTTTAAATCTAAGTCGTCTGCTTTAAATCCCAGTGCTTATATTTTTATAGTCACAATGCTTGTGCCCTAAAAGGCCCGCGCTTGCCTTTCAATATTAGTACGGTAGGTTCAGGTTTAGGTAAAAAGTTTGGGTAGATATTTGTGTTTCGGGTAACAACGTAACTTGTAAATCTTTTCTATATAAAATTGCCTTACCAAAACCAACCTAGCATGAATCTTGGTCAACTGTGTTCATCTCTAGAATACCCCTCCATGTGAGTCTTTACAGATCTGTATAATATAGGTCATGTATGCCACAGCCGAAAATGCAAATACATTAACATTAATTTTGTATCCTGTTCATAATTCGTTTTATTTTATTCACATCTTGCAAAATGGGACTTCAAAGTAATTTACGACCATGGATATCAATTTATTAAAAACGAAAGAATATGGAATTATATGTGCCAGGAAGACACGATTAACTTATTAATATATTTTTTTTTCAAATATAAAAAGCAAACATTAAAAGCGTATGAAGCGCTTTTCTGGTCTAACCTTCATCAGACACGCTAGACAAATTGGAAGACCGGTACTCTATTTTAAATTTGGTTTCTCTCAGGGATGTCCAAAACAGTTTTGTCCAAAATCAGTTTTATTTTATCCCTGTTTCTCTTTACAATATTGTTGAATTTTTATGAAACAAAATTACGAAATAGTCGATACGAAGACAAGTAAATTTTATTAAAAGTCGGGTACAGTTTTACATAAAACATATATTGCTTTAGTGAGCTTTTAGAACCGACATACTGTACTTTGCTGACATAGCATCTAGAAATTTTGCAGATATGGATGTGATGTGATTTGTGTATTCAATTGAGAATGCAGGTATATGTATTTTCTTGAAGTCGTTCAAGGTTCAGTTGTCACACGGGGATGCCACACCGGGTGTCTTACCTGTCAAAAGGGGATTAAGTACCATCTGAAGGGTAGCTAAGTGTTTTATTACCCGTTCGAAATTTATATTAAAATTTTCAATATAATAATTTTTTTGCGTTTTTTCTACAGAATCGTATAAAAATCGAGTTTATTTGAATTTAGCAATTTAAAAAAAAACAATAATAAATAAATAAACAAATAAATAAAAAATAAATAAAAAATGACATGTATTTTTGCGAGCTTACATTGTATTTTGGACCCCGCCCGTTTGTCTTTTTTTGTCGTATAAGTCATTCACCTTTTCAAAAGACTTAGGTGTTTGAACCGCCCCTGATTTTACTGTAGATTGAGCTCGGTTTATTTCTTGCCGTATGTCCATTACCTTGCTGCTTGTACAGTCCCTTCCAAATTTCTTGATGATGGGACGACCAACCGTGAAATATAAACAGGTCTATCTTTACAAGCATGAAAAGTGTTGTACGCGACTCTAAATTGCACAACTCAACAGGCACAGACTATGATAGAAATCAAAATATTGATCAAGTAATTGGTACAAAAAAATATAAAATCATAAGGTCAGTGTTCATTTTCTAAAAAAAAAATTAAAAAAATTATAAATCGGCATAGCTGACCGAAATGCTTCCAAGAAATATTCTACGTTGCACATACATATAGCAATAAAAAGCTACGCCAAGCGCAGCATGATACGACCGCAACAAGTTTAACCCTGTACGTTGGAGGCCTAATAAGGATAGTCAATTGCTTTGGTCACATGAAGCCCATGGTGGACTTACAAAGCTTTTTGACACATGCATCCTGTGGTGGACTTAAAATGCATTTTTGACACATATATATTTACATCAACATCTAATTTATATACATGTAATAACTACAACTTAATTTTAAGTATAAAACAATATGCCTTGACAAACTTTTAAAATTGTGTTTTTGACCCCTTTGACCCCTAATTTCTCAAAAACGACATGAGATATTGCAAATCTGATTGAAAAACGCAGGCAGATATTTTTACAAGGATTCCAATGAAAAAAAGATTTGAAAATCGGACCAAAAATTAAAAAGTTGATTTTATGGGCGTGGCCTGTCTTTAGTCCCCTGTAGCAATGAAATGGTGAAATACATGTCAAAATTATTGACAAATTTAGTAGACAGAATTTTATGAGCACTTCAACAAAAAAAGAATTTTCAAAATTGAATGAATAATGAACATTCTACAACAGTTTTGTCAATACACCCGTTTTGCCCCCTTTGGCCCTTTTTTTCTAAAACAGTAGGGGCCACAAACCCCAAATACAAAACCAACATTCCTTTAGTGGATATAATCATCATATTTAAACTTCATAACAATTGGCTGGCCCACTACAACTAAATATTGGTAAAAAACTATTTGTCTGGACAAACTTTTATAAATGGCGTTTTTGGCCCCTTTGACCCCTAATTTCTCAAAAACGGTATAAGATATTGCAAATCTGATTGAAAAACACAGGCAGGGATTTTACAAGGATTCCAATGAAAAAAAATATTTTGAAAATCGGCCCACAAATAAAAAAGTCGATTTTTTGGGTGTGGCCCCTTTTTGACCCCTTATAGCAATGTAACGGTACAAGATACGTCAAAGGTGTTGTTACATTTTGTTGACAGAATTTATTGAGGAGTACAATAAAAAAAGAATGATCAAAATTGGATGAAAAATAAACATTCTACAAACGTTTTGTCAATACACCCGTTTTAGCCCCTTTTGGCCCTTTTTTCTAAAACGGTAGGGGCCAGAAACCCAAAATGCAATACCAACCTTCCATTAGTGGTTATAAACATCATATCAAAATTTCATAACAATTGGTTAACTAAAACTAAAGTTATCGCACGGAAACCAAAGTGTCTACAGACGACGACAACGACGACGACAACGACGACGACGACGACGACGACGACAACGACATCGCCATAACATAATACGATCGCAAAAATTTGCGGTCGTATAAAAACACGATTTATACTTGTAACAATGGTCTATCCATATAATAATCTATAATATTTGTACAAAATATTTCTGTACTATAAACTTTTTGATAACGAATCGTACATATGAAATATATACATCATTGGAAAGAGTATATCTTTCTGCTTTATTCAGTCTATTTTTCTTTTCATTTTTATCACAATAATCACATATTTTTCCAAAGGAGCAGTTAAAAGTCAATCATACTTTTTTTGCAAATTCAAACTTAGAAATAGACCTCTTGGAAATCTAAAACATTTCATATCATATCTTACCTTATAGTATCTTATTTAGTACTGTTAAATAGCGAAAGGATTCGAGAATATTCAGGAGAAATTTGAAGGTAATTTTTGATAAATTCTGGTCAGCTAATTAACAGTTTAAAGTTGGTCAATTTCCTGTTTTAACAGGACGCCCGCTGTTAAATTTGTTTATTGTGACAAATATCAAATGCCTGTTCACGTGGTGTTTGATTTTTTATATTTCACCATCCTTCAGATTTTATTGAATTACAAACAAAATAATAAATACAACGCTTCGAAAATAATATCAGACAATGAACGAGAAGAAACATTTATATTTGAATATACTGTAGAAACACCAAAGTTTAATCCGAAATCTTCACAAGAACAATACTGTTATTTTCAGCCATTTCATGTTTAGTATCAATTCTCTCGGAAATTTTTTTCTCAGTATTATCTGACAACTTTTCTCTTACAAACTTTGGCAATAAAACTTTATATCTGTCCTGTTTACATCTTTAAGTTAGATACAAAGAGCATCAATTGCAGGTGGCCAACTCTTGCAGCAGCTTTAAATGTAATAATTTCATAAAATAAATGATGCTAGACATTTATCGAAATGACAATGCATCTTCCCATGTTTATTGTCATTATTTGTGGTAGTTGTGCTGGTCTAGTCGGTCGAAAGACCTTTTTTGTCTACAAGGATTTTTTAACACAGGTCAATTTAAGCAGCGTGAAGATCTAAAAATTCAACATGGAAAAATTTTCACTGGGTGTACGGTAGTACGTGTTGTTCTGCATGTTTTATAACATAACGTTATACTTTAATTATAATGAATTTTGCAAGAAATCTAGCAGAGAAGAAGTATCATATTCCAATCAAAAACTATCGTTGATTTAGAAAAAAAAGCTTGCTCAGGGTCGGATCAAGATATTTTTGAAAGGGGTGGGGTCATAGGGGACTGATACGAAACGTGGCTAAAGACTGAGTATGCTACAAATTTGCACGAAAATCTTGAAAATTGACCCTACCCCTCTTAGATCTGCCACGGTTGCTACAACCACTGTTTCAATATTATAGAAAAGAACAATATATCCATTATTGGCAT